>VWZV01003108.1:273-20284 GCA_013397155.1 Irena cyanogastra | reverse complement strand
AATCTGAGAAGCTTCTTATCTCAAATAATGACAATGATTGCAAATGTTGAAGCATATTTAGAGTTATAGGTCACGATAATATTTTCATATAGTATTCTCATATTTTTGAAATATTCTCAAGAGCCCCACTAAAGTCACAACAATATTTCTTATGGGCCAGATCAAAATTAAATGCAACATGCCATACTATTTTCATTGGCAGAATGGCTGCTGCTTCAAATAGATGGAAATATGGTTTCTACCTCAAAGTATTTTGGTTTTCTGAGTCTACACATCACAGATTATTAAATAGACTTGGCTCATTCAAAAGTAATAACTGTAAACAGGTACAAACAATATTCAGAACAAAACTTCCGGATTTTAAAATGAAATATTGCTGTATCCTATTCCATCCATCCAAAAAGATAGTTCTACAAATGACAGCGTGTTAATAATTTCCTCTGTTCTTAAAACTGTGCATTATCACAAGAATAGAACAAAGTAATAAGGAGAATATTTACATACTGTAGGTGTTGAAGCAGTTTTGATACATCTTTTCTTACAAGTGCAAGGATTTACAACTCATAATTTTCAATTAAGTCTCATCTCACACACAAAAAAATATTTTTTTGGTGAAATAATGTGCATGCTTTATACTTGCTATGTAATTTATCAACCATATAACCGATAAGCATATTTCTTGATTGTAATTGCAAATTCTTTATATAATAAAATTATGACAAGATAAAATTGGAAAGTACTCCAGAATTTCATCTAGTTCACTCCTCAGTCAAATGGTAGATTCCAATATTCCTTTATCTCAGACCAATGTGATGCAGAATATACAAATTTGTAACGTTTCCTATAAAGAAAAATGCCTGGAAGGCATCAACACTACAAACAATGCCTTGTTAACTCTTGTCCAAGCAAGAGAAGTTTTCAATCATGCCTTATCTTGGCATACTTGGGGAAAAAAAAAAAAAAAGCNTGGGGAAAAAAAAAAAAAAAAGCCAAAAATATTTCATTTAGCTTTAAATCTCTTGTCTCCCTGAGAAAGAACCAGTCTACCAGTGCAGATGTTTGTTAGTGTTGGTGGCTCTGAAAATAAGTCTGCAACATAGTTAGATGTCAAATTTTGAGGTAAGTGTTTGGAAACATACCTCTCCAAGACTGCCTGCTGTAAATGTCCTGAGCATCATTCATTTTTTAGTAGTTGTATTCTTGAGAAATCTTGTTATTTCTTCTGGAAGTTAGCTATCTATCTATTTTAGCAAGGAGATTCTACAGTGCCCACAAAGTGGGGTTTGAACTATTTAAAGCTTTAGGAGAGTGGATTTTTCCCTTCTGCTTTCACTGTTGATTAGTTTTGCTTTATTATTTTCCCCTGTTTTGAAGTACATCTATAATCACCAATTACCTTTTCCTATGATTAAGAAAGAAAGAACAAAGTAAAAATTATTACACTAGATTAAAGACAAGGTCTTACTATTTTATAGTTCAATTTTAAAGCAAAAATAAGCCTCTATTATTTTTCTATCTATGGTTTTAGAAAGGAAAGTTAGTAGGAGTAACCGACCCCAATCACCAAGTGAGTAACCAAACCCAAATATAAACCTGTGGGTCATTCTCCTGGTGAGTATACTTATCTTGTCTTTCTATTTCTTGAAAACATAAAAAAGAAAATACTGGTGAGAAAACTGATCAATTTTAAATCCTCAGTTCAAGGCATAATCTTTCTGTATTTCCAGATAACACTGAAACAAATAAAATACAATTTGGCATTAGATGAGGGGTTTTGCTAAATAAATATTTTACAATAATTTTTAGCAGCTTAATTAAATATTTAAATTGTCTTTTTACTTCTATTTGGAACTTAAGCTTTTTCTGGATCCAGTAAAAAACAGTAGGTCAAAGGGTGAATTCTGAACTGGACTGTAGTGTTTCCTTTCTTTTTCCCATTAATCACAAGCAGCTTAGGTGAATACAGATTGAAAAAATGACACCTTGAGATCCTTTCCAAGTTTAATTATCTTATCAAACTAAATACAATAGTTAAACTCCTAAGGATTAAAAACTTTCCCATGACAGATTATCTGAAGAAAAGTGAAAAAAAAAGAAACTTCCATGCATTCCCTTTCATGAACCAACAACATCAGGGATCTCAAAATATCTGCCAGTATTGTGGCAGATGGTGTTGGAACAGTTGGTGTTCGGTAGTAAACGTAATAAAGGGAAGAAAGGGCTGGATCATTCCCAGGAGATTTTGATGTCAGCTCGAGAAGAATAGAGAGGTATAGAAGTTGCTTAGAAGACCATTTTGTTAAAATATGGTTAATTCAGAGCTTATTAGAGTGAAGTTATGATAGACAGGATCTAAAACTTGTTTCCTGGGTAACAGAAAGGAGAAAATAAAATGCAGTAGGTGTACTAAATTGGAACAGTAGCCAGGAAACAGCTTTTCTGTCTCTCCCCTACTAAGCAGAGTGCATTGGCAGTGGAGAAACCAAAGACCAAGTATCATCACTGAAAACTCAGCAGACTTTATATATGTTGTGTCTTGAGTGCGATCACAATACATGTAGGAAAGTAGTTTGCATATGAGAGTAGGCACAATAACGAGTTTAGGTGCTTTTTTGTGTTTTTCAGCTGGCAAGTTATTATTTTGATTTTTAAGAGGATTTGCTTTTATTTCTTTAACTAGTACAATACTTTTTTAACTAGGAGAGTATTTGCTGTTCACAGAAAGAGCCCATGCAGGACACTTCACTATGAAAGATTAATAGTAAAAGCAGTATTATCTGGGTTTCAATTAGGAAACCATTACTTTCGAGACAGTTAAAATACTTGTAGGATTTTGTTATCTAGTATCTTTTCAAAATCTTCCTTTCTCCTGTTCACACTTCAGAAGAATATGTTAGTGGCATTTTTGATTTTTCTTAAATACTTATTTTTTATTTCTATCTATAGTTAAACACAGCAAACATGATTTCTGTGATTTAACTGGATGCATGATTCAGTAACATTCATTTTGTGTAATTTTGGCCAAAACAATGCCGCAGATTAGTTCTTAATGAAATGTAACAGTCAGTTTTAAATTGCTACATGATACAAAAGTACATTAGTAAGTACAAAAGCTTCCTATAATTGAAAACATACATTTTTAGCCTTTTTGCCATAAATATCCTGGCAAAGCAGAAAGAATATTTGATATGGAAAGGTTTAACATGCACAGGCAAACACTTGCATGCATGATTACATACATGAAAGAATTCTGAATACATAATGATACATACATATGAATACATAAATACATGAAAGAATACTGTGTAGGTGAAAAAAGTTGAAATTACTTGTTGAAGTTTTACCTAATGGTTCTAAGTTAAATGCGGGCATTTACCTTACTAAATCGCACGGTATATTACGTTAACAGTTGCCCTTGGATAGAACTAATTTTCTTTTTAGCAGCCAGTACATTGCTCTGCTTTGCATTCAGTGTGAGAATCATGTTGGTGACACAGACATGTTTGGGATGCTGCTGGCCCTAAATCCAGGACATTCAGTGTCCTGTGCTCTGCAGCTATCAGGTGCCCAAGAGGCTGGGGGAGCATGGCCAGGAGAGCTGACCCAAGCTGGCGAAAGGCATGTTCCACACCCAGACCCACACGGCCAGGATGTGAACTAGGGGGGCCAAGAGCTCCTGGGGGACGGGCTGGGCATTGGTCAGCAGGTGCTGAGCAGCCGTGTCACTGTGCATCACTTGCCTCTCTGTGCTTTTAGTCCTCCGTCTTTTTCATCATCATCATCATTAGTAGTATACTTAATTTCACTTATAAAACTATTCTTATCTCAACACATGGGTTTCAGACTTTTTTTCTGATTTCTTTGCCCATCCTAGCAGGAGGAGGTTTGTGGGAAGTGAATGAATGGCTTCATGGTATCTAGTTGTTAGTGGAGGATAAATCAGGGCTCAGCAGTCTCAACTTCTAATAAGGTCTTGGCAAAATGCATCATTAATAAACTCTGAGAATTTTACTAAGACAATGATTCTTTTTCAGTGCCTAAAAGAACACTAAACTTTTCAATTGACAATCCTAGTTTGTTCTCATGTGCTTTTTGGCTTGCAAGTTGGCTAGAATTTAAAATATATTGAATTTGAAAGATTTTTTTTTAATTTAAGCTTCTGTCTCATAAGTAATTCTGAGCTTTAAACATTAATTTTCAAACTAATTGAGACTATCAGTTCACAAAACCTTTCATAGAAAAGTAATTTGTCATTTTAAAATTGAAAGTGAATTTCAGTCACCAAGCTGAAAGATTTTATTGTAATCATAACACGAATATTCTTCCATCTCTGAAGATATTTTTTAATTAAGATCTGGTCCAGGATCCTTATATTTATAAAAAAGCAGATTCATTGTGAACATTCATTCAGGTGGAGAATTCCAATCTTGAATTCCAAGATAGGTTGTGGTTCTAGAACTCCCATGAAGGATTGCCTGAGCTCTAACAAAAGGAAACTTGGGGCATCTTGCTTAAGCTTTGGTCACAGAAGAGAATTGGACAATAAATGAAATATAATAAAATTTCCTAAAAATTCAACTTATTTAATTTTTTTTTCATTTTTAAAAGGAATTCAATATTGTACTTCAATTTTTTTAGGAATATTGTAAAATTTCAACAGACGAAATAAAATTGTCAATCTTTTGCCTATTCTGCATTGGCTAATCAGAGAACGCATTTTCTGCTAGTAGCCACAATATTTGTGTCACTATAGACCTGATATAGAGCCAAAAAAATGATCTTGTTTCTAACAATATTTGGATAGCTATCAGTTTCTGACAAACTTATTGGTATCTAGGTTCTATCCCAGCAAAATTTGTATCAAGAGTCTACAGTGCAACATGATAAAACACACAAAAAGTATACTTTCCCCTTTTTTCCCCCAGAAAAGCAAATTTTTAAGTTCTCACATGTGTTTTATTCTCCTTCCTGTACAGTATTATTGTTGTGACATCTGAGTGCCATATGAACCATTGAGCAATGTTTTATTTTCATTCAGCGCTGCAATATCACCCCTAAAAGACCTATAAAGTAAAGAAACATAAAGTAATTTCACAGGCAGTTTATAATATCTCACAAAAATAAAAACTCCACATTGATTATCATGATAAATATGTCACAGAAGGTTGCTACTAAATGGTGCCAATTAACTATAACTGAAATATTATTCAGTCTCTCATTTGAAGACATAGTGATGTATAAATAACATTTTCTACACACACACACACACACAAAAAAAGAAACAATAAAGATTCATAAGATGATGGATTAATTATTGGAAATTACTTCTTTAAAAATGCATATTGTTGGAGCCCATCTATACAAGATCCTATTCTGATTTAATAAAATGCTCTTGCCAGTATTATCTTTGTTACCCTCAGAGTGCTGCGTGGGAACTGCAGAACATTGCTAGACCACCATGAAATCCTTTGCCAGTTATTTTCTTCCAGGCTTTTCCAAAAGTGGAATTAGCTTTGCATTGGTGTAACAGAGAATAATGCTAGAAAACAATCAGTTAGCATAAAGATGGCGCTCAGACATTGCTGTTGTTTGTCAAATTTTNTGCTGGCCCTAAATCCAGGACATTCAGTGTCCTGTGCTCTGCAGCTATCAGGTGCCCAAGAGGCTGGGGGAGCATGGCCAGGAGAGCTGACCCAAGCTGGCGAAAGGCATGTTCCACACCCAGACCCACACGGCCAGGATGTGAACTAGGGGGGCCAAGAGCTCCTGGGGGACGGGCTGGGCATTGGTCAGCAGGTGCTGAGCAGCCGTGTCACTGTGCATCACTTGCCTCTCTGTGCTTTTAGTCCTCCGTCTTTTTCATCATCATCATCATTAGTAGTATACTTAATTTCACTTATAAAACTATTCTTATCTCAACACATGGGTTTCAGACTTTTTTTCTGATTTCTTTGCCCATCCTAGCAGGAGGAGGTTTGTGGGAAGTGAATGAATGGCTTCATGGTATCTAGTTGTTAGTGGAGGATAAATCAGGGCTCAGCAGTCTCAACTTCTAATAAGGTCTTGGCAAAATGCATCATTAATAAACTCTGAGAATTTTACTAAGACAATGATTCTTTTTCAGTGCCTAAAAGAACACTAAACTTTTCAATTGACAATCCTAGTTTGTTCTCATGTGCTTTTTGGCTTGCAAGTTGGCTAGAATTTAAAATATATTGAATTTGAAAGATTTTTTTTTAATTTAAGCTTCTGTCTCATAAGTAATTCTGAGCTTTAAACATTAATTTTCAAACTAATTGAGACTATCAGTTCACAAAACCTTTCATAGAAAAGTAATTTGTCATTTTAAAATTGAAAGTGAATTTCAGTCACCAAGCTGAAAGATTTTATTGTAATCATAACACGAATATTCTTCCATCTCTGAAGATATTTTTTAATTAAGATCTGGTCCAGGATCCTTATATTTATAAAAAAGCAGATTCATTGTGAACATTCATTCAGGTGGAGAATTCCAATCTTGAATTCCAAGATAGGTTGTGGTTCTAGAACTCCCATGAAGGATTGCCTGAGCTCTAACAAAAGGAAACTTGGGGCATCTTGCTTAAGCTTTGGTCACAGAAGAGAATTGGACAATAAATGAAATATAATAAAATTTCCTAAAAATTCAACTTATTTAATTTTTTTTTCATTTTTAAAAGGAATTCAATATTGTACTTCAATTTTTTTAGGAATATTGTAAAATTTCAACAGACGAAATAAAATTGTCAATCTTTTGCCTATTCTGCATTGGCTAATCAGAGAACGCATTTTCTGCTAGTAGCCACAATATTTGTGTCACTATAGACCTGATATAGAGCCAAAAAAATGATCTTGTTTCTAACAATATTTGGATAGCTATCAGTTTCTGACAAACTTATTGGTATCTAGGTTCTATCCCAGCAAAATTTGTATCAAGAGTCTACAGTGCAACATGATAAAACACACAAAAAGTATACTTTCCCCTTTTTTCCCCCAGAAAAGCAAATTTTTAAGTTCTCACATGTGTTTTATTCTCCTTCCTGTACAGTATTATTGTTGTGACATCTGAGTGCCATATGAACCATTGAGCAATGTTTTATTTTCATTCAGCGCTGCAATATCACCCCTAAAAGACCTATAAAGTAAAGAAACATAAAGTAATTTCACAGGCAGTTTATAATATCTCACAAAAATAAAAACTCCACATTGATTATCATGATAAATATGTCACAGAAGGTTGCTACTAAATGGTGCCAATTAACTATAACTGAAATATTATTCAGTCTCTCATTTGAAGACATAGTGATGTATAAATAACATTTTCTACACACACACACACACACAAAAAAAGAAACAATAAAGATTCATAAGATGATGGATTAATTATTGGAAATTACTTCTTTAAAAATGCATATTGTTGGAGCCCATCTATACAAGATCCTATTCTGATTTAATAAAATGCTCTTGCCAGTATTATCTTTGTTACCCTCAGAGTGCTGCGTGGGAACTGCAGAACATTGCTAGACCACCATGAAATCCTTTGCCAGTTATTTTCTTCCAGGCTTTTCCAAAAGTGGAATTAGCTTTGCATTGGTGTAACAGAGAATAATGCTAGAAAACAATCAGTTAGCATAAAGATGGCGCTCAGACATTGCTGTTGTTTGTCAAATTTTCTAAACTGAATATTATGCAAAATGCAAAGCCAGATTTAATCTCAATTTCCAGCTAAGTTAAGGGTGAGGAGTAGGGTTTTTTTGATAAATAAAGACTAAGGAGACTTCTGACCTCAAATTTACAGGAATAAAAAGTATTTTTCGTTATCAATATTTGGATCCAGTGTTCAAATATTTTGTCAAAAAGGAAACAAACAAAGCAAATTTGAGTTACTGTCCATTTAAACTCATATCCTAATCACTAGAATTTACTGTCTTTTAAAGAAATCTGTTTACATACAAAAGTTGTCATAAACATGGTGTTAATTTGCTTAAAAATAACTACGAGTTAATACCCAATCATAATTCTTTTCCTTATTACATATGTATTAATATTATTAATTATACACCGAAATTTTACAGTATATCATTAAACGGGCTGCAATCAACAAAACTACCTGTGGCAAGAGTCTCCAATATTCTAGTAGCAGGCTAGAGCTGACTTGAGAGTGGGCGATGGAGAGTGGGGGAAGAAAAGCAGAAACATATATTTATGTCATCCATCACCTCAGCAGCCTAGGAGCTTCCGTGAGTTCCTAGGATACATTAAGTTTGCTTCTCCTGGAGAGAAATTGTAAAAGTTAACATTTGCTCTCTCACTTTTAATTCAGCTTATTGCACAGGAAAAAGGCAGACATATGTAATATACATTTTATTCCTATAAAGTACCATATATCTAGGAAAATATTAATTTCTCAGTAGACTGTGAAATATTCTGGTTTTAAGATAGTGGCTTAAGTCCTAAATAATGCAAAAATACATAGTCATGTACAATACAACACAACAGAGTTGCCACAGTCAGAATAATTCCTGTATAATTTTGACTTGACATCTTTTATTTCTTGCAAACAAGCTAAATTCCATGCTGATAAGAGTGCAGTAAAACTTCATACCTTGTATTTCAAACCATACATCTACAACTGCACCAAGTGCTTGCTAAGACAGTCAGCACAGTGTGTGCTTTTCTGCCTGAAGCTGAATGACAGACAAATGTCTCCAGCCGTGCAGGCACTCATTAATGTGCAGCTAAAGCCACCACACTGCAACCTAGAAACAATGCAATGCAAAAATGAGACCTCTGAAAGCCAGTGTAACCCAATGAGCACATCTACCAGGAGCTGTTAGTCAAATAAACAAGCAGCTCATTAGCTTCTTATTGCTGGTCCTAAATGCATGAAACTCTCTGAGAAAAAAACAAGGCTCAGTAGTCACAATCTGTCTGGGTCTGCTGAATCCAATCAAAAGGACTTGCAGAGTACATGTTGGTGCTGTGAGACTGAGGAATGCAAGAGGAGACGCAGGGACTGAGGAACCCTCCACAGTCTGTTTTGAACCTGCTAATGTGCCCTGCTCACTTAATGGCATCTTATAAAACACCTGGTCTCAAACACTCAAATATTGATTCAGTATATGGAAATCTGCTATTACACTACTGCTGTTTCTAGGAACAGCTTATATAAACAGAGCTGACATGATTGTGCCATATGGTTTTATTTCTGGAGTGCTTTGACTACATTTCTTGGGGGGAGGGGGTAATTGATTGGAGTGATTTATAGGTCCCCCTCACTTCCTTCAAGGTGGATGATGTCTAAGCTGTATAAGCCACGAATTTTGGTGTCCAGGTTCATAGGGGTTGTCAGTTAATGGTCGACCTAATGACAAATCTCTGCTGTGCATTCACGTGTGACTCCAGTGAGTGGGTGATAAGGGCTAAATCCTCCATAGAGCACAAATGTTCAGGCTGAAAAGGAAGTACGTTTTACAGGTTCTGTGTGCTTTTACCATGCCACATTTACCACACATTAGTGAAGGCAAATACAGGGAAATGAGAGGGTTTGAAGGGACAAATAAGTTGTGGTCCTTTCACAAATGTCAGTAACAACTTGAGTATTGTACTTGGGTAAAAAGTGAAGCTTCAGGCTCTGGGTTATGTTTAAAATTCTGAGGAATTTAGTCAGTTTGAAGATGCTGTTTGTCCTGACATTCCTTCCTCACCAGCCTGACTCAGGCCCTGCTCTCTCAGGTTGTCACAGAAAACTGCCCTGTTCTTGCCACAAGTCTTTTATGGTGTGGTGGATTCTGTTATTTCAAGATCAAGGATCTGCAGAGTCATGGGAATGTGACTGTCCCATGTGACATGAACTGGGTTGCAAGCCGGAAGTGAAAAGGATGCACCTGCTTGACTGTCCTCTTCCTTTGTTCTGTGTATCTTCATCACAAACATCTGAACCCTGAAAAATGGTTTTGTTCAACTGAGTTCGAACTGCTCCCTATTCTCTTCACAGGCCATTTGGTCACATGGCTTTCTGGGTGCACTTCATCTCCATATTTCCTCTAAGGAGTTACAAAAATAGACAACACTAATCAGCTACCAGAATTACAGAGACACAGCTGTGCAACTGTCGCCTTGCACATATTTCAAATAAACCATCTCTTAAATATTTGTATCACTTCTGTATTTTGGGTTGGTTGCATTGTTCCTATGCTAGGAACATACTAGATGGTCTCAATTGCTCATCATTTGATGCTGTTAATTGTGCATCTGGTATTTATCTATTGTCCTCCTACCTATGCAGTTTGTCAGACATGGGCAGGGAGGAGCAGGAGCACTGTTATGTGTGGAGCTGCTTGGGCACACTTGGCAAGGTCCCTCTTAACTTTAACTTTCATGCCATGTAAGTTCTAAAACACCCCAGAATGCCCTATTGCAGGTATGTAAATCACCACATCAGATTGGATTAATGGTCCATCTTGTCAAAAGACTCTTACTATAGAAATATCAGATGTTTTAACAGAAAAAATCCTGCAATAAAAAATTTTCCATATTTAAACAGAACATTTCAGTCAGTTCAGAGGCATTTATGTATTACCAGGATGTAACAAGTTCTGCTGATTCATTTTGTTTAGTGAAGGTTATTTCCTTGTCTTACACTGGAATTAATTGATTCTGTGCACTTACATTTACAGAAAAGATTGAAGAACATGTGTTACATGCCTTACCACTGTTCATGATTCTGCAGCTTTTGCCTTTCTAGTTTTTTTCCCCCCAATGAGAAGATCTCTTCAGTTGGTATATTTCAGGTTTGGGGGGGTTTTTTGGCGGAGAATTTTTCTAATTTATTTATTAATCCTACTTTGGGATTCTGCCAACCAGTAGTATACACTTTTCAGCCAAAACTGATAGAGGCTGAGTCCAATATTAAATATTAAATGGCACTTTTCTTATACATGGTACTATGGATTTTAAAGTCTCCTGCATGCTTCCCTAACCATATTCTTCCCCTTAGCTATATAATTTTAAACCAATATTAATATATTCTAATATTTTTAAGGTGGCACTATAGATGGAGTGGGTTTAAAATACAAATAAAACTTTTTTTATTTATTTGCACACTTCCTGTGTTTTAATATCTTGACTATAAACTTTAATTAAGGCCTTGTTTTCTCCTTTCCCACTACGTAGCCATGCAGCCGGAAAAACATCAGGGTTTTCCTCTTCCCTAAATCTAAAAACAGTTTACAGATGTAGAGAGTCTGCTCACTTGCCCTGTGTGGAGGTGAAAACCAGAGCAGTGTTTCTCCACTAGGAAAGCCCTTCTCTCTTAAGGCTGTGTGGTGCAAAACACCAGTCTCTGACATTTCTTCCACACAACTGTATGTTGTGGGCCAATCCTTCATATACATTCCTACTGCTTTTCTTCCACTTCACCATTCTGTGGCTGACCAGCTTTGTCTGGTGGACTTTCTGTACTGAGAAGGAAGCAGTGAAACCAAGCAGAGAAGCTGAGAAGTCTCAGGTGCAGCCCTTCTGAGGGGAGCCTGATATAGGATGATGCACTCTGCTAAGGGTGACAGCCATTTGAGGTGTGACTATGTGAAGCTGCAGGGTCAGGACAGCTGTTTTATGTGTGTCCCAGCATGTCCGAGCCCAGGCTGCTTTGTTCTTCAGCTACACCTGGTGCCAAGCACACTTAGCTCATCCACTTGGAGCCACAATATCATCCAATTAGTATCTCTCTAACACAGCTTGCCAACAGGAAATGCCAGGAAAATAGCATTTACCCTGCACAATGCTTGCCACTCTGCTCTTGCTAATCCCCAGGCGACTATTGAAGAGCTTTCTACAGCAAAGGGAAGAAGCAAAGCAGATATAGTATCCTTAAAGTTTGGTGGAATACAGGGGCCAGAATGGGCAGTGAAGTAATAGTAAGAGAAGTGTTAGCAGATCATGAAAGGGAGCACAGGGATGACTTGAAGTGCAGTAAATTCAGGTGGCCAGAGGCAGTCTGGGTGGAGAAAGAAATCCTCCTGTAAGACTGGACTCCTGCTGAGATTTTGCTTACTCAAGAACACTTTTAGCAGGGTCCAGAGGCCATTCCCACCCTCACCATCTCCACCAGGCACCCACCCCTGTCCCATGACAGGTCAGCCAGGGACCACAGTCATGCTATATGGGTTCAGTGGGTTTCAGGGAATCAACACACCCAAAATGGCACCTGGGCTTTAGCATTTGGATTAAGCAGCAGATCCCTAGCTATCTTCCACAAAGACAAAATAATGTGAATTTATGCAAAGATAAAAATTTTACCAGACGGAGTGTCGCAGCGGTATCCAAAATTTAAAATGTTTGTAGAAAGCCTGTGATTTCTTTTTTAGGTATAACTTCAGTGGACTCACCTCAAGATCTGCCTCAGCCAATTCCCTCCCTTCCTTATGGCTCAGTGTTCCTATTTGAGTTGATAATACATTGTACCTTTGAACTTTCGGTCTCTTTTTCTCCTGAAATCCCCTGCACCTGTATTTTTCTAAAGTTTTCACCACTCCACAGGTATTTCTCCTGCTTCTCTCTTACACCTTTTGTTTCTGCAAAGTACTGTGGCTCAGACTGTGACTTTCTGTGTGGCCAAGAAGTCCACAGAAATCTCAGAAATGAGGTTTTAAAAAGATAGGGAGATAAACAGAATCAAGTATGGCTGGATGTGCATATAAGGGAGAAGAATGAAAATTCCTCAGTTAAGACTCCTGATCAACTAGTGATATTCAAATGTGAGGCTCTTGAGCACCTTAATTAGCATAATTGCAAACAAAATAAATTATACCCAAAACATTTAATACAATAGAAAGAATGTTACATTCGGCTATGAAAATCAGATGAGCCTAATCAAACCCTAACATCTTATCTTGGGATTTTTAGAAATCCTTCCTCCTCCCTGCTTGATTTGGTTTTAGTTTAGATAGAAAAACAGATGGAGGTCAATGTTTTGTATTCAGTTTAAATGTGACCCAGGGGTATTTCAATCTCTCTAGACAAATTGATTTCAAAAGAACCTAAGTGTTTAGTCAATACCTAATGGTGATTATTCATGGGCTTTCTGGTACCAGCAATTCTCAATATAAAAATTTCCCATGATACAGGTTTGAATATAAATTCCAAATAATGCTTACTGTTATTTAGAGTCTCAGGACTGATTCAATGTAGGACTGATAATTTTAATCACCCTAATTATTTTTATGAAGACTTTAAGAAAACATTTCCTTTGGCTGTGGAGTATTCCATCATACTCTTCCAGAATATTTCACCAAAAATGAACATAAGTTTATCTTATTAGGAATAAACCATGTAAGAATAAACCATTTCTTATGTGAGAGAGACAATACAGTGATCATTTTTTACATAAAATATCATAACTGACAAAAACACTTTTCATGCATGAGTCCAAGGAACACTGTCAAACTGGTGTGTGTTGTACAGAACAAAACAAAAAATATTTGAATGGCTGGCAGACAACCTCCTTCTCATATTAATACCCTTAATATTCACATCATTCTGCTGGTATAGCTTTCAGCTAATTTTGAGGCAAGAATCTGAGTTCTGTGAGATATATTGAAATAGAATACATATCTGGTGAGGGAAGTCTGCCCGGTTTAGGAGTTTATTATTATTTGCTGAGGCCCAAGTCATTGCACAGGTCACCTGCTTGAGTCGAATTTAGATAACATCCACAATATACAAGTTCTATATTCACAATTCTGTATTCACACTGGAACTTTAAAGTGGCTGAGGAGATGACAGGGAACAGGTGTAGATCTACTTTACTGCCAGAGGTAGACTCAAACTGCCTCACATATTAAACTGGAGACTATGTGCATCATTTGCAATTGGGAAGTTTGACTTCTGTAGCAGGAGAATGTTTGTAAAATATCACATTTTTCATCTTTAAAAAGATGGCTCAGCTTCAGAACCACATTGTGTGCTTGGCAAGGAAAGGGCAAGCAACAGCAAGGCAAGCCTCACATCAGCAAACTGCCCTCCAACCTATTTTTTGGTGATCAGCCACAGAAGATCCCAGGAAGGACATCTGCACAGTGAAAATGCTTTGTGTCAGAGCTCTATCCTCCAGATCAATGCTGTATTGGGTAGGATTAGGTTTTTGTGTGTTTTTTTTATGCTACAAGTACTGTCATTCCTCTCTATAATGATGGAGCATAAGGCCAACAGTGGAAAGCTCATCAAGTGTGAAGATCAGAGACCTAGGAGCTTCCTGATCACAGGTGAGATTCTGCACCCCTGTGCTCCAGTTCTTTGCTCTAAAAATAGGACAGCTGAACAGGCCTTTTTTGTGAAGTATGATGTAGGCACCAAGTGCTTACTGACAAGACTTCTGAGGACCTCATCTGCCAACAAGAACATTATAACAAAAATGTCATATTTCTGAACCCCTGCCAGGAAGAGAAGGAAATCTCTAACATAGTAAAGGTTTCAGATCTGGTGCTTCTCATAGTTAGTGATATATTTATTTAATATCCTCATGGTTTTACTTTAAAAACTAATGAAAAATATATTTGTCTGGAAAATAACAGCAAAATTTCTTTTGAATATGGAAAACTAAACCCATTAACTTTCCATTTTTTGTCTCCAAACTGCCATCCCTCTTTGCAGATTACATTCAACATGGAAGGATTTTAACAATATATAATTTATTAAACTGTATATCGGATTGTAGTCCTTCCAATAAATTCTCTTTCTAATCTGTTTTTGATCACTTTTAGCTCCCACACTGGGAGGAACTAGGAAAGAAGGGACTTCACAAATACCATAAAAGTCAGATTCTCACAACAATTGATAAAAGGGACTGGAAGTATAATTTGAAACCTATAATACAATAAATCAGAGTTAGAGAGTGGTGTAATAAAATAATACTTGAAAAAGGGGAGATGCAAGATACATATGAGCAAAAACTTCTGCTAGTGGAGTTTTATGTTGCTAGAATAAATCTCCCAGGGATAGTAAGAAATCATCTTCTCCGGGTTTCTGCACAGTGAATGCACAAACTCTTCATGATATTATTGAATGGAGTGATCTGAGACATCTTTAAAAGGTTCTTTCAATATCCTGCCTGTTCTGTCTGTCAGAGAAAATATATTTTTCAATGGTTGCATTGAAAATTATGTAAATTTCTTAAAGTCAGTTTTTTCATCCCTGTGAAAACATAATTTTCTAACTTTACATTAAATGGTTGAATTTATACGCAAATCCAGATGTAACCATATATAAAAAATGTGTGATGTTTGTAATCACTGTGAGTACCTTTGTTTATATCAGTTGGTTCAGGAAAAAATACATTAAAATGGGGAATATGATCACAGTGAACACCATCACAGTACAGTGTGAAAGGTTCCTCATCGTTAAAAATATTGCCCTTAGTAAGCTGTCTTTAATGTTATGTTGTTCAAATTATTAAAATAGAAGTCATACTTAATTTTTTACAACATTTAGTGTGTTTATATTAGTATTTTTTAAAGTTGCTACCTTTCTATCCTACTCAGAAATTAAGAAATTGAATTCATTAACAATTTGCTAATTCATTGGTGAACCATAATGAATTTTTTATTATTTCTTTCCCACTACAATAAATTGGAATGCAGAACCTTGCTATATTCTGGAAATAAAATTCCTATGCAAAAAATGTGCAGAGGACAACACGTGACAGAAAAAAGTTCACTCTAAATCCATCCATTTTTGCCAGTCTTTCCTATAGACAGAAAAGGTTCAAAAACAATGAGTGAAGCATTAGATACAAAGTCATAGAGGGCATATATTAATCAGTATATCTCATTTAAAAATTGTCGCTGTGTGTTTCAGATACTTTCAAATAGAGCAACATTTTTCTGTACCCCAAGAGTAAACTGTATTGCTTCCGTTGCATTTTTTGGATTTAAAAGTAAAAACTGTACTTTAAAATAAAATTATATTCCAGGATTTATGCTACATTATGACCCAAGAGATGTGCATTCCTTGGATGTGATATTTCCTGTAGTGCCACAGCAGGCTCACATAAAGCTCATGCATAAAGCTGTCACGGAGGTTTCCATATCACTCCCAGGACAAGCAGGGCACTGCTGAAGTGTGGCTGGAACCTGGCACAGTCCTCAGCTATTCCCTGGGGACACTGTCCTCCCCAGACTTATGCTGAAGGATTCGGTGACATACCAACAGCTCAAGATAACAGGATCACAAAGGCTTCAAATCAGACTTGAAGTTACATGCAGAGTACAGCAGAGAATACAGACCAAAACCTATGTGCTAATCGGGTAACTGCAGAAATCACTGGCAACAAGGGGAGATCAGAAAGTCTGTCACAGACTTAAAACCATGTGATTGTGTGTCCGATGAAGCTCTAGTTTTGAGCAGAGACTTCGTGTTTCTCTATGTGCAGGGTCAAGTCTTATACTATAAGTATTTTATCATGGTTACCCAGTCTTCATCTGTTTGGAAACCTGATTACAGAAGCAGTAAGAAAGACTGAGAGGGCCAAATTTAGACTTGATATAACTCCCTGGCAGAAAACCAAGGATAAACTTGGCCCATATGTATGAATAGAAATAACTAAAAATGTACAAGTGTTACAGAGCGAGATAAAGCAGCAAGTCAAGGGAGAACAGAGGGCATCAGCTTGAGAGGTAATCAATATTGTGTGGGAGGCTGGAAATGATAAGCAACACCAATGTCAACAGAAAGTCAGAAACGGGGAAGAAAGCTGTCACTGTGTTGTATAACAAAAAGTTTCTCTCTGCAACAATCAGAGCTTGCCTTTCATTATTTAATTGCTATGGGTTATGTGGTGCAGTTGACTGCACAAATATGCAGAAGCAGAAGTGATGAGGGATATTTCAGATCTTTTCTTAGGCTTTAATGTGAATTTTCCATATCCCATTTTAATGGAAAAAAACTTGGTTTTCACTTCTAATTGCACCCCACCACCCATGGCTTAAAAAGTAGGCATTGTTTGTTAGATGATGTGTACAGTAAGGGCAAGGCAGCTGGAGGGATCATGTGCTGCCCCCAAAATAAATGGGCAAATCAAGACTGCAACTGTCTTGTTCCAATGTCAGTAATTTCTAATAGAAGAAAGATGCTTTTAAATGAATGAATAAATATCTAGACAGATCCCAGTCATGGTACACATAAGACCTTGCGAGCCTGGAAGTGCAAACGTGTTGCAAAAAGATGTTCACTGGCCAGGGGAAGATTTGGGTGGAATATTTATGGTTTTTTTCAAATAAATAGGAGGCTATTTATTTTCTCAGGTTGACAGCATGGTGTAGAGTGTAATTTTGGGAGTGGAAAAGCCAACTTATAAAGAAAAAATCATTAATATCTGCATTCGTCGTTGCCCAATATTCTGTGCAGACATTTATTCATACGAAATTAGGAAAGTGCAAATATAAGCAAGGTATTGACTACGAGAGTTTACATTCCCTAACTCAGTGGCTTCTATGCCTCCTTACAATGGTCTTTGTTATTCTGCCTGACAGAAATGTGCAGATCATTTCAGATCTTGACTGCTCTACCAGGTGCTTTGAATGCTTACTTGCTACATCAATGTTAGGTAATCGTCCACATAACAACTGAATTTTATTTTGATAGTTTAAATGTATGATCTACATGACTGCACCTTTTAGATACATTCTTTTTCTTAAGAAAAACCTGACTGGTGGGTTTTCCCACATGTGAATTAAATATTTTAATGCTTGTTGGTATTTCTTTTAATAGTGTACTAGCAAAAGACCACAGAGTGTAAAGGGAAACAGGTAAATCTAAATTTCAGCTCACTTTTGAGATGCTTTTTGAGATACTTTGGCAGTAATAGCTGTTAGTGTTATGAAAGCATTATTGCACCCTCCTTTTTGGGACACATTGTCTAAACAATAGTATGTTTTTTTGTACCCACATCTAAACTCTTGGTCTTTTGAATTCACGAATTAGAGGGCCAGTTCAAATGCATTAGAGTCTCTGTTTTCTTGTTTACTCAGGTCTTTTCACAGCAGGTTGCAGTGCACAAACATTCATTCCAGTGGCCAGTCTCATACATTTGGAGTGAGATATGGGAAGTTTTCTCAGTTCCCCCACTTTACTCTTGCAGTCCAGCATCTGTGCTGCACTTACCAGCAGTGAGCTGTAGTTTTATGTGTGTCTTCTTAACTTCATCTCAAAATAACTGGAAAGGTTTTGGAAGGCATATGAAAGGAGGCGGAGACAGAAAAAATAAAAAGAGATTAGACCATAAAAGTCTATTACCCAAAATACTTACAAGAATTTGTCTTTACTTAAGATTTAGATATCACTTATTTCAGTCTCAATTATGCACTTCCCCAGCCTCACTTCCCTTTTCTTGGTGTCACTTGGGAGTATACATGGAAACATCACCTCCAGAAGAACATGCTGCATCCTGATTATTTCCTGCATATGCACTTTTAAACACTGCACAGCACCTGTTTTGTCTTGTACACTGTTTATTTCATCCCAAAACTGATTGATTACAGGGTGTTATACAGAAGGCAAGAAGTATAAATGGATCTTGAATTTGCCAGTCTGATGGGTATCCATCAGTTTGACTGGCTGCAGAATTAGACACTAAAGGTTCATTTCAGTCTGATTTACAGGCCAGAGTTTGTGGTGCCTCCTACTGTATTTTGATTATTTGTCGTTATCTTAAATTTTTACATGGAAAGGGTTGTTTAGTTCCGCCTGCCATTCTGAGCTGTAAAAATTTATTCTCTTTATTAAAGAAAGCACTAGACTGTTCCTTTCGTTTTGATCTGAGTTTTTTTGTTTGTCTGTTTTGGGTTGGTGGTTTGGGTTTTTTTGTTTGTTTGTTTGGGTTTGATTGGTTGGTTGGGGGCTTTTGGTTTGAGGTTTTTTGGTGGTGGTGGTGGTTTTGGCACTTTTTTGGTTTGCTTTTTTTTTTTGCTTGCTTGCTTGGTTAGTTGGAGGTTTTTTGGTTGTANTTAGCTCTTGAAGACCTGTTAAGATGTACATGAAAAACAAAATCACATTATGTGCATGATATTTCTAAAGAAATCTGTTCTGCCACTACAAATTTTTAAGGGGGTCCACAAATCTCAAAACAGTAATACTCTAGCATTTGTGGGTTGTATTTTCAAATTTTTCAACACTAAATTAAATTACTTTCTGCTGGAGAGAATCCCACTGTGGCTTTGTCGTTGACTTTACCAGGAACAGAGCCAGGCCCAAATGTCTTGAGAATTATATTCTAATAAACAAAGACAGTGGTCATTTTCCTACAGTGTTTTAACATTTTTGTCCCAACAACTAAGAACTTGCTAATCTAGATGAAAGCATCTCACAGAGTATTTTGGGGGTCCCCTGGGAGAAACACATGTCTTAAAAGAAAGATTACATGGCAGATTGTTTTCATCAGCAGTAAGTAGTTTATCATTTGACTGACACAGGAGGCAAGAGAGATCTTGGAAATCCTGGTACATCTACAGTATATTACTTTGAACTTTGCAAGGACTTAAGAGTCTCTAGAAATTAAAAATGCAGCAAAATAAAAAAAATCAATTAATTAAAAAAAAAAGAAAACCAGAAAAACAATGGAAAGAAAGAAAGGCTTTCTATCTGATTGGTATATCTCATTTCCATCACACTAAAAAAACTCAGCAGCCAAAACTCAAATTGTTGATTTTATGGAGTTATTGACACTAAACTACTTACAAAACAACAAAAGAAAAGGAATTATTTCAGTAAAAAAAACCCTCTTACTTAAAGCCAGTGACTTTATAGTATTATATTACCTCAGATTAGGTTTTTTCTTTTTATATTTTTAGTAGTTTTTTCATTTACCATACAAGGCAAAGTTATGAAAAGAAATTTTAATTTGTTTCACCTTAAAGAAAACTAAGATACCTGGTATCTAGTTTATATGTCTTCCTTTATTTATATTTTATAATTATTCTTTCAATTAATTTAAAATTCT
>VWZV01003096.1:0-20289 GCA_013397155.1 Irena cyanogastra | reverse complement strand
CACTCTCCTGGGGAAGAGTCAATTGGCAAGATTTAGTTCTAGTGTTACTCCAACAACAGATGACATAACAGATTTCGTAAAGGGAAGTGGAACAACAGCGAACCTGGCAACATTTCTTGAAAAGAAGTAAGAGTTGACTGCGTGTGTTGGAACACACAAGTAGACCTGTCTGCCATAAAGTTTGTAATGTGCACATTTTGGGGAACAGAGAAGTCTCTTGAATTTTTTTTTCTTCCACAGAGTTTTAGTTGGCATTGCTATCAAGCCCAGTAAGTCATACACCAGGCTTTTTTTTTCCATCCAGACTCTGATTTCTGGCAACATAACAGCCTACTCTGAGCAGACAATTAGGAAATGGGAAGCTGTTAGACTAGCTTGAGCAGGACAGTAGCTGAACCTCAAACAGCTGAGACACAATTTTATGCAATACTTACACTGTTCTGGATTTGTGACATCTGAGACATCTGACTAGATCTAGTTGCTAAAACTTTCTTTATCCCATGAAGTCTTTTCAAGACTGACTTAGTCATGGCTGTGGGTACAAAATGTTTTGAGCCAGTATCATATTCGCTAAAGAGTGACAAACTTTCAGGCAGTGTAGTGAAATTTTGTGGCAGATATCCAACCTTTGCTTTACCATCAATACCATTACCATTAGTTCAAGAGATTAAGGTGTTCATGCTGCTTAAAACAGGAAACATCAGTAAAGTCTTACTGTTATACAGCATATCTTGAATGCTCAGCAATTGCCAATACAATTTGAGCCACAGAGCTTGCAAATGAGTTTTGGACCTCTGCCTTGCAAGGCAGTCTTTATACTGACAGTTGGTGGGTCAGTGCTTCTGAGCTTCAGACATACTTTGTTAGTGGAGACAGGGCGAGAAATGAAAGTTCCAATTACCCCATTAGGTACATAGGTATCACTGATCTAAGGGCATAGTACTAGGTGGCTTTCACTAGCACATAGGTACATTTAGGGTTCACCTTAGAAGAGCACACTCTCCTAGTAGGCTGAAATGGATGTTCCTATATGCAACATCTTAATAGAAATACAACTGCTTAGCTGCCAGGAGACTCCAGGGAGAGTCACTGCATTTTTTTTTTATTGAGTCATCACTCTATTGTGTCTATATATTGATAACTCCTTTCAGGATTACTTCGCCATACGAAGAATCTTGACCTATCATCTGTAGCTCCCATAGTTATCAACTGTTTCATTGTTTGTCTTTTTTTTTTTTTACCCTTTTACACTTGGAAAGAATCCAGTCCACTCCATAGTGAGACTGTTCTAAGGGGGCTGTAGGAAGCAGTTGCCTGTTAATTTCATTTGATGTACTGTGGTGACCTTGTTAGATGCCTCTGTTCAGCTGCTGATTTGACATACTTGGTGCTACTTCAGTTCTGCTCGCTTCTCCCATGATAAAATTTGAAGTGTCTGCTAGATTTCAACAGAGCTTGTGTTGTATTATGTCAATCGGGAATATTTCTGCAAAACAAATAAATACCAATTCCCTACTCCCACCTCCACATGCATGCACATAGCACTAACAAATGCACATGCAGTATCACATTGTTGGACAATTCTAAGTAGGACTACAAAAGAGCAAAGATCCAGCAGAAATATCAGTATCAAGTCATGGTTTAGAGCTCCAACTGCAGACTGTTTAACTCATCGTAGGGAAGAAAAAAAAAAACCACACCAAAACATAATCAGTTTCATGTTTGAAGAACTTACAGAACTCCAGATAGTATAGATATGTTGAGTTCTGCTGAAATGAGCTGTTTAGCTTCCAGAGTTTTTAAAGGTTACTATTAAGGAAGTTAACTTCCATTATTCAACCTGCAGATCAGCAGGAACTGTTGCAGTCTGAAGTATGTATGTGACCTTACCTCATAAGATCTGAGACCTGAGGAGTTATGAGTGCAGTCAGCTTCCTTGTTGTTCTGTACTGTTGCAAGGATGAACCAAGTACCAGTGCTCCTTTCACATAGGAGTCATTTGTGGCTAGAGTCACAAAAGACTGGTCTGGAACAAATGAACGTGGTCAAGTTAGCATGATCCACTACTTTATTCTGAGACAGATATATTAGAAACTTAGTATTGTTAGGTAACCTTGCTGTGAGACCTGCAAGATGTGCCCTTTAGTTCTGTGTATAGGGCCTTCCTACATGACTCAATGAAGCAGATTGCTTGCATAGCTTTATTTGCTATTGGTAACTTGACACATGGCAAAATGCAGTAAAATGACCCACAAAATCAAGACTGTTGCAAGAGAACACCAGTTCAAAATTGCCCACAGGTTAAATAAGGCATGCCAAATGTAGAGACAATCCAAAATTCTAAAGAGCTCTATTTTGGCCACTAATATGCTATTATGCAAAAAGTCTTTGGAGTCTGTGGGCTTGCTTTTGGCCTAAAGTTAGTAGGGTTTTGTAGAGTTTCTCTAGGTTCAGCTCTCAACCCTGAAGCTAAAGCAGCATAAAATTTGCATTTCATTTTCAAATGAAAGTAAGCATTGAATTATATCTTAGACAACAGTTTTAAGTTTTGCTAGCTCAGGATTTTGCAGATGAGTTGCAAACCCATGATTGCAGTTCTGTCACAAGAATGCAAGATTTAAATGGAAAGTAACTAGTAATACAAAAAGCAATTTAAAACTTGCAGGAACAATTTTTACTTTTTGAGCAAAAAGAGGTACTATAATCTTTTGCTCCAGCTGTATCTTAAATATAGCTTAAGACAGATTGTTTTGCCGTATAGTACTTATTGAAGCTATATTATACAAGCTTTGCATTCTTTCATGTTGTTTTAAACTGCCAGAATGCAACTGATAAAAGCAAATGACTTATAAAAGTTCTTCAGTTCACAGTTAACTATTTTTATGTAGACCTCCTTTAAAAGCTATTTCACTTTACAAAGCATGCTCTTTTCTACCAATCTATTTTTCACTCTATCAACAAAACAGTTTCTTCCTAAGAATTTCAAGAGACAAATTTATTTTAGCAACTTTGATTTCATTTCTTTACAGAAGGTGTTAACTAGGTTAGATCAGAGTTCTGGGCACTTAAAGGCTAACTAGCAAGCCTAGTAGTAAGACTAAAATACTGACTTTCAGAAAAATTGTTGTTTTTCTCCTCCTAAGCTCGCGAGGCAGTCATCATCAATATCTTTTTAAATTAATACCCCCTTAACAGTTGACGACAGACAATCATGTACCATAATTGCCTATAAACTCTGCAAACCTGGTGTCTGCAAGATCTACAGACCAGCTACAAAACCTTCTATTTTGCTTAGCAGCAAAACCGACTAGTCCCAAGGGATTTAGATTATAGTGGTCAATCACAAAGATCAAAAAAGCTTCTATAATGCCAGGAATAAAGATATTTTGTTTCAATTCACTTTTAGCTGCCTATTTGTACTAGTTCATATTCAGCAAATCTGCAGAACAACTTTCTGTTTCTTTGAAAGGGCAAGTGTGTAACATTTTAAGTTGTATAAACATCCTCCTAATAGGACAGGGTTTTTCACTAGGTAATTTGCATGTTACTATTCAATACATGAAAGTCTGACCCTATGGTCACAGACAGCTCACTAAAAATCCAGTATGGACAAAGTGGGATTGTGCCCAATAGTCATCTGAATCTTGTGATTTTTTTTTTTCCTCTAGCAGTGTAGCACTAATTCTTAAAGTGACCTTGCCACTGAAAGACAGATCTTTTCTTCATTGACCTGTCAACAGGTATACTTCTACTCTATCTCATCTTCTTGAAACTGACTATCCACACACAAAGGCCTTTAGGGAAATAAAGTCAATTTAATGATGGAATAAAGGCTAAGAAGCCCCCTATTGCGTCCCAACTCTAGGAGGAAACTTTACAACTGCTTGACAGGAGGTGAATATTGCCAACTTGGAGACCATCTAAGTCAGCATAGCTTTCCAAAGTTTTGAATAAACTATGTTCTAGTCTATATATAAAGTTTCTATTCTATCTATTCTATATCATCTATATATCCTAAGTGTTCTATTCTATATCATTCATAAGTACATGAGCCCATACTACAGTTTGGGCAAGACCAGTTGGTGCTTACCATGGAAGTTATATCTGCAAAGGACTAGTGCATTGTACCTGAACATCAAGTATTACAGCTGTGTGGGTCTCCCTTCTCATCCTTTTCCCCTTCTCTGTAAACACTTTCTCCACAGAATCTTATGTTTACACAGCAGCCACTGTTAGGCCTGAAACATAACGAACTCTTGATGACAGTATGTCCTCAAAACCACATAGAATGAGAGGCAGTTGCACAGCTTTCTAATTGATTTACCCAGATAAAACCATGCTACTTCAGAGAACTCTTTGGCTGCCCAGTTCATAGGCTGTAATATTTCTTTGCAAGAGTTTTTGTGCTAGCCCTTACACACCCACAAGCATCCTGGAAGTCTGAGCTAGAAGCGATCCTTCATTTGATGGCGTGCAAGAGTTTACTGGAGTACTTGCCCCAGATCATTTAAAAATTCCCCTGGAAGATTTTTCGTAGGCATAGCCAGAGTTCACAGGTGCTTGCCTTTCCTCCTATTCTCTGAGTTAGGTGCTAGTATATCTGAAAATTCTTTGAGTACAGGATTCCTAAAGAGACAGGAGCATCTTATGAAGACATGCATCGGAGAGCAGACTTCCTGCAGGCTTCCGGACCTGAAAATGAAACCGACTCTGCTGACAACTTAAGGTGAAAGTTGAAAAAATCGGGGGAAAACAAAACAAAACAAAACAAACAAACAAAACCAACGGAAGAAAGAAGCGACACGTACGTGGAGAGCCGTAAGGACCTACTAACTGCAAACTATCAAAATCACAGCAATCACAAGCTCTCTCCGGCGTTTCAGGAGAGGGCTGCGTTTTCCCCTGGGAGCCGCTGTAGCCCTAAGTGGCCTCTCCGGCCCATCCTGCTCCCCGCCACGGCGGCTACATCCCTCCCGTTAGGGGACGGAGCCTGGGGGCAGAGCATCGAGGTAGGCGCGGAAAGAGCCGGCACCGTACGCGTCCTCTCAAACCGCACAGCGGTGCCCGGCGGGACGGCTCCGAATCCGAACCCCCCGCGAGCAGCCCCTGCCCCCAACCAGCCGGAGCCAGCTCGCCGCCGGGACGGCTGCCTAAAAATAGGCGCGGCCGCGGCCATCCCGTGCCCGGGAGCGCGTGGCGGCCCCGCGAGCGCGGCCCGCGGCCCTCGCGAAGGGCGGCGCGAGCCGGGCGGGCGCACACTGACCTGCCATGGTGCCCGAACGCAGGTCGGTGCGGGAGACGCGACAGCCGCGGTCGGGGCCGCGCTGAGGCCGCCCCTTATATAGGGGCGGGGCCAGCAGCGGCACGTCTGTGGCAGCCGGAGGAGGCTCCGCCCCGAGGAATCCCCGCGGCGCCGCGGGCGGAGTCCCCGCCATGGTCTCCTGCGGCGGCGGCACGTCACCCCCCCCTCCTTCCGGGGCCGACACGGCGCCTTCTCCGGGAGGCTTCGAATCCCCTCGCCCACCCACTCCTGTGCCTCTCGGGTGAAGCGGAGCTTGAAAATGCTTCAAAATACTCCACTGCGCGAGTAGAGGGTAGGACCGTGTCAGGGTGCTGTGGCTTAGGCTGGAAGCGGCGGTGGTACGCAGGAGGAGCGTTGCTCCTGTGGCCACTAAGCCCTGCGGGAAGACGCACTAAAACCGCTGGGAAGAGCCTGGCTCCGTCCTCTTGGTGCTCTCCCTGCAGGTGTTAGTACAGGTGGATGAGGTCCGCCGAGCTGCCTCTTCTCCAAGGCTGAACGGTCCCAGCTCCCTTAGCCTTTCCTCCTAGGAGAGATGCTTTCTTGTCCATCATCCTTGTGGCCCTTTGTTGCCCTCTCTCTAGTGTGTTCGTGTCTTCCATGCTGGGGAGCCCAGAACTGAGCACAGCCCTGCAGGTGTGGCCTCAGCAGTGCTGAGCAGAGGGCAGGGATCCCCTACCTCGATCTGCCTCGTGCAGCCCAGGATACCATTCACCTTTTCAGCAAGGGCACGTTTTTGGTTCGTGTTTAATTTCATGTCCCCCAGGATGTCCAGATCCTTTCCCGTGATCCATTAACTTCCTCAAATGAAATATAAATGCTTTTTGATCACAATAAACTGAGGGAAGTCTGTTAGGAAGGGGATTTCTTTCTGACTTGAAATGGCAAATGAGACATGAAAGTATTTTAAAAATAAGCAAAATCTCAAATGCAAACTCATAAACAAAGAACATTCCAACTCCTAATTTCCCCAGAACAGGAGATCATGTTTGCACTGAGACAATTTTTGTAGACCTGTTTTGAAATCAAATTACTTCTAAAAATACTAAAATCAAGGAAGTGTTCCTTGACCAACCACAAAATAACAACCCCAAACCAAAAGATGCATTTAGAGCATACCATTAATTTGTAATTCATGCATCATAAAAACATGTGAATCAGAATTGTAGGCAATGCTGGTAATGTTGTACATGTATAGGGATTACTAATATTTTTTGGTATGCAACCCTTTTTTCAGGTATCCACGTCTTTGACAAACTTTCCCTATGACGGTATTAGGCATGGTTTGTGTCTGTCTCAGATGAAAGTTTTGAGAAGTTTTTAGCCAGCACATTTCAGCTGTGTCTAGCTTGTTGCTTTGCCAAGTTTTTGAGAGAAAACAATAGAATAGCCACTGTTGGTGACTGCCCTCCCCCCCTTCCCTTGCTTCCTTTGTGTTATGTTAGAGTGGAGCAAAAGACCATAATTCCTTCTGGTTTCCACATTAAACAATCAGAAAAAAACCAAAAACCTAGGATTGCCAGCATTCAGCTTGAAAGTGTGACAGAGAAGTGCAGCATCCACCCCTATACTAACACTTGTTTGCACATGCACTTTTGAGATTTTTCTAACGTTCATGGTTGAACAGGCTGTAAACTTTATGGTTCCCTTGTGTGACTCGATTGCATGTACATCTGTGCCTTTGTACTGACTGTTTAAATTTCTTTCTCCATAACCTGAACGGAAAAGTCACAGGAAGAACCTGAGAGAGAAACAGGTATCCCATTGGCTTCCAGTACAAATGGAAGAAAAGATCGTGTGACATGAGGATAGAAGGAAAAAAGCTCACAGAAAAGAGAAGAATGCTCAGGAAAGCTCTCATGAGATGAGGGCTAGGATAGGAAAGCATCTACGCCTAGGATAGGCTGAGCTAAAAAAAACAGCTAGGCCTCAGTTTCTATGGAAGGGAATAAATTTAAGACTACATAAAAGATAAGTAAGATATGAGGGTGGGAACTAACCAGGGAAACTGTTACTTGTCAGCACACAATAAGGCCTGATAAAAACCTAGTGGGGAGGGAGAAGGAATAGATTTTTCTGGATGAAGAGACACCATTCAGGAAGAATGGACAAAGTGCTGCAGAGCCGCTCATTAGGTGAATACTGGCACACTGAACAAGGTGCAAGTCCTATGGAAAATAATCCTGTCATCATGCAATTAAAAAAATTCCATCACCGTGCATGTCACAGAAGTCCAATTACCCTTATACATTATAGAACATCCTATTTTTAATGACTAATAGTGTTATTTTAATAGGAACTTGTTTATAATGTAATTTAAAAGGCATTTCAAAACACCAAGTATTAAGGATAGCTTTGAAATATAGTTAGGACTTACATAGCAGTAACAGAAACTGCTATCCCTGTAACGGGACTGTTTAGTGTAAACTTCTGAAGTACATGATTAGCCACTTAAATTAATTACAGTTACAATTTTGCAAATGTGCACAGTGAGTCCAACAATTAAGTTAATAAAACATTGTAGAGAAGGTTTCAGAATTAAATATTATTTCTGCCTCTGCAAAATCCAGGGGGAAAAATTTTTAAAAAGCAATCCAGAAGAGTCAGTTCAATATATCCAGTCCAAGTTTAAAGTACTAGAATTCAGTTTTTACCGCATCGAAATGGTAGTCTGTCTGGTTGGCAAAGAGTCCTCAATGGTGTGAAGTGCACAGATAGGTGAAAAGAATGTACCTCAATTCAAGACTGTATTGAGAGATTTGATTTCATTTTTGTCCAGCCATCTCTGTCTTGCCCTGAAGTTGTCACAAACTTCCCTGATGACAAAAGCTCTTCTGGGTCATCCCTTCCTCTTTTTGAAGCTCTATTCACCTTGACCTTACTGTGAAGTTAGACTGAACAGTTATTGAGTACTTAGAGTAGTCTGCATAGAATTTTAAAATTTGGCACAATTTTTTCCCAGTGCTAGGATTTCAATGTAATGTAACTTACTCCAATAGGACTGAAAAGGCTTTCATGTTTCTATTTGAATAATCAAAATATTATATTGTCACTCTAACTTATTTCAGCTTTTCACATTCTGCTTTCCTAACAGATATTCTCTTGGCCCATCCCAGAGCCAATTATAGTTCTGGTCTTGTTTTCTTAAAAAAAAGAAAATCCACCTGCTACATAAATGTGATAGTCTTCTAAAAAGCTAGGCTGTGTGATTTGCTTGGTTCATGTTACTTACACATTTCAGTGAGCAGATGTTTAGTGGATTGAGGAATTCTTACAATTTCTTCTAGTTAGGACAATAAAATAAACATTCCTATAAGCAGGGAAGTGAGTCAATCTCAGTTTCTCTTGTATTGTCTTTTGAGTTGATTCTCAGTGATTTGCAATGCAAGCAAGCTACAGGAGAAGCTGTTCTCCTGGTTGAATGATTGATTTTCCATCTATTAAGAAGAAAATGGGTGCACTGGAGAAATAGTTACCTCTCTCACCAGTGTTTACAAGAATGTTAAAAATGCTGAGACCTCCTGCTGCTTTCCTATACTTACTGAAAAGGTTTACGTATTAAGTGAATACAGTTACTCCCTTTTGAAAAACCTTAGTATCACCAAGCTGAGATGCTTTGGCCTCTTCCCTAGCTAAAGAAGTATAATAGCATCAGGAATAGACTAGACTGGACTAGACCAGACTAGAATACTTCACTTGGAAAGGATCAACACTGATCATGTAGTTCAACTGCCATACAACTTCAGGGCTGAAACATTGTTAAAGTATGTTATTAAGGGCACAATCCAAGTGCCTCTAAACACTGGCATACCTAGGGCATCGACCATCTTTTAGGAAGCTGGTTCCAGTGTTTCACCACTCTCTTGGTAAAGAAATACTTCCTAATAACATCTAGTCTGAATCTCCCCTTGGAAAGCTTTGAGCCATTCTCAGGCATTCTGTCCCCAGCTCCCAGGGAGAAGAGCCCAGCACCTTCCCCTCCACACCCTCTCCTCAGGAACCTGCAGGGAGGGTTGAGGTTAATTAACCTTCAGTCTCCTCTTTGAATTAGGCAAAGCCAGAGCCTTTGTGTAGGACTAGACTATTACTATAGAGATGATGCACTAATAATAGTGCTCATCAATTATAGTTGTCAAAAATCTACATAAGCATTAATTCCCCATCTCTGAGCATTTAACCATTACTACGTTCATTTTTACTGAAGTGATCATAGGGCTCATTTAGATTAAATTGGCAGATAGTTTGCAGTTTCTGCTAGCATGAAGTAACAGCAACATTGCTTGGGAGGTCATTTTCATTGACCTCAAAGAAATTGTTTTGGCATGACTCCATCAGTTTGGACAACACTGGTCTTTCTTACACTATTTCCTCAGGACTCTACAGAACATCAGCAGTATACATATGTGGTGTAACAAGTTCTGCACCTGACCTCACCGACATCAGAGCTAAATGATGAACCTAGAGGTACAGATTCCTGGGTTCTTGACCTAAGTATGCCAGTGTGTTCAAGGGTTAATTAGTAAGGTCTTCTTTAAGTAGAGTTTTATCTTAGGATGTGCAGGTTTGCATTAGAAAAAGGCCATTAAACTGGGTTATAAGATGATGATCAGAAGTCCTTGTTGTCAAAACCATCATAGCACAATATAGTCTGTAGGCATGAAATCCCATCTCTCTGCTTAATCTGGTGTCAAAAGTGCTGAAGGACAGAGGTCTTGTCACAGTACTAAAAATACTTAGGCTGGGGATAGAAAAATGTATTTGGTGAACTGTTAAAGGAATGCTGAGTCAGTCTATGAGTGCCTCAATCACACTGATTGTGTGCTCTAGTGCTGTAAATTTCACTTAAGAGATAAAGAATTGTTTTTCTCTTGAAAGTCTGGAGAAAACAACTTCTTGCTCTGTCGTGTTGGCTGTGCTGGGTACGTTTACTATCTCAGGTGTATTATTCCAAGAAAATGTCCACATGTTAAACATTAATCCTTAATTTTACACTGTCTCATAGTTACAATAGCTGTCAAATATAGCTGCCTTGCAGTATATGCTGTATGAAATGAGCTTCTTAAAAATCTTTTTGGACTATGTTAGGAAGCTGGACATAAGCAGTTTGACAATGCCTTCTCTTATTAATTGATCCATGTGTATCAGATGTGGCTCAATGTTGATTTTCCAGCTGCATAGTTCATACAGGCCATAGCATTATTTATCCTGTGCAAACATTGAAACAACACTCATGCTTTTCTCACTGTACAGTCTGGTTATTTTTTCATTGTCTTTTATCAGGATTTTCATCAATGTTTCCCCACAGCTTCCAGATTGTTCACAATGCAGATGCAGCAGTTCTGTTCACTGGGCTGGGAAACAGCAATCACATTACCCATGCCCTGCATTCTTTACATTAGTTGCTCATAGCAAGATAAATTTAATAGTAGTAACTGGGGATGGAAGGACACCTGGTTGGTTGTTCTAAAATTGATGACTGACACAGTAAGAAGGCCTAAGCTCTGTTTGCTTTTTTCTGACACTTTTGCTAGTGACTGTTTATATTTTGGTGCAGCTATTGCCTATGAAGATCAGTTTGGTGTAGCAGTTTACACTGATGTAGCTCTTTTGGGTGACACTTAAGATACCAAGCAATTGGATTTGAGTGCATTTTGAACCTTAGAGTTTTTCAGTACTATTTTTGTGGCTGAATTTATATTTTCCATGATTATTTAAATTTTTTAAAAGCCCTGCAATGCTTCTGACTATAACATCGTAGGTATGAAGTGAACTTCACTGGTTAACTTTAACATTTTGTTAACACTAAATCAAGGCTACAGAGCTTTCTCTTTCTGCATTCCCCAGTATCTTCCCGAGAAGCTCTGCTTAAAGTAAAATTTTTAGTGTTTCAGGAAAAGTTTAAGGCATATTTTTTGTTATTTAAGGGATCCCATATATTCTTCTAATAACCATTATCAAGAGCTGTTCTGAATATTTTAGATCCCATAGGGGTGACTGCCATGAAGTTTCTGGATTTTATTCCTGTATTCTCTATTATAAAATGAATAAAAATTTTGTAGGTAGAAATCCTGAGTCAGTATTTTTCTTTTAAAAATTTTTTCAACTTTTTAAAAAAGCTATAGTACAGAGTTATCTGTGGCATGATTCTTGCTTAAAAAAAAAAAACAAAACCAAAAAACCAAAAACCAAAAAACAAACAAAACAAAAAAAAAACAAAAAAAAAAAACAAAAAAAAACCCAGAAAAAAAACCTACTACAAACATCCCACTTTGTACATAAGTTGAAAATTGTTTTATTTAAAGGTTTAATAGGTATAATGGTCCAGCTGAGAGACTGTTGCATTTAGCTTGTAGTTATTAAGCGCTTAACATCAATAAAGGTTATGTTCAAAAAGCCCATTTGGATAAAGCACAGAATCATTTATGTCAATATATGTTGAGAAAACGTGTTTCACTGAGAAAAAGGTACAGCAAAGAGTAAACCTCTCTTTATGTAGCCAGTAACAATTATGAATAGCATAGAGAAAATGTTTTGGTTCCATTACCTTCTTCATCCCTGGCACATTTAATGTCTCTAAGTTCACTTAAAATAATGTGTATCTTCTTTTTAGCATCTTAGGTATATGTAGAGCCACTGGTAGTCTTCAAATATTATATGGAAACTTGTAATGACACCCTTCTGTGATTGTTTGTATTAGAGATGACAGGGTTTTGTTCTGAAGTAATAGAAATGAAGGGAAAAGCACTACATTTTCCTAAAAATTATTATTTATACACTGTTCTCCTGTTTTGTATTGCTTCTTAACTGCACTTGGAGAGTTAAAACAGATCAAATCTATGTTGGTCCAGATGAGAAGTGAAAAAAGAGAAAAAGAGCAAGAAATGAGGCAGCAGCAGGAGTAGCAATTTGGGACATATGTGATAGGTGAAAGGATTGGGAGATGTCAGATAATCAGTAAGAGTGCTCTTATGCACTGCAGAGTCATGCTGGAGAATGTGGCCATTAAACTATTAAGATGATAAACAGAGATGGACAGGACCATAAACTATATATTGGAGTAGGGGTCATCCAATTTTTAATCTAACTTTCAGTGAGCTGCTTATATTAAACAACTCTCATAGGGAAATCTCTATAATTCTTGTTTTGTTGCTCATCACATCCTTCAAAGACTTGTGTCCAATTGTGTCTTCACAGCTAATCATGGCTGGTACGAGAGTTTTAGTGCCAGTTGCAGCATACAGGGGAGCGAGCTGTGGAATTCCTCTTACTTCAATATGATGTCCGTGACATTGAAACTTGACCACGACAATACAGCAGGACATAAGAAACAGAAATCACAGGTAGAGGTCTTTACTAGATCATCTGATTTAGTAGAAGAAAGTAGACAAGCTTTTGGACACAAGACATTCTTTAGTCCCAAATAAAACCATGGACTCAGTAGTAGCCTTACTCATTTTATGGCATATCCCAATAAACCTCCTCCTTAATTTCTCTGTTAATGAGGCAAACTACCTGTTTCTCTTCCCTAACACTGCCTCCAGTGTCATCCCCTTACTAACTCTTCTTTTACTTCAAAGCTGTCCACTCTCTTTTCTTTCAGAGATGATCTAGCTGATATATACCTAGCTGAACTCTAAGCAATTGCCTTCAAGTTGTATATAGGTTACCTAATTTTATTTAGGTCTGCCACATAATTTTTCAACCCAATGGAGACCTCTGAATGTTTTATAAAGCTTTCTTTTTGGTTTTTGGGGTTTTTTTGTTGGTTTTTTTTTTTGGGGGTTTTTTTTGTTGTTGTTGTTGGTTTTTTTTTGTTTTTTTGTTGGTTTTTTTTTGTTTTTGTTTTTGTTTTTTAATGCAGCTGCTGGTTTGATGCAGCATAATACCTCTTGTCCTAGTCCTGTAAGTGTTCCAGGCCAGGTTGGATGGGGCCTTAAGCCCCACCTGTTCTAGTGGTTGACATCCTTGCCCATAGTGGAAGTGAGGCAGGGGTTGGAACCAGGTGATCTTTCCGATCCCTTCTACCCAAGCCATTCTATGATTATCTGCAAATCTGATAATTAATTTTTGAGGTATGAGAACATAAATGAAGAAAAACTTGAATGCATACTGGATCCACCGTACTGAAAAGTGCAGTGGCATGAGTTTTACTGATTTAAGAGCTATTACATTTTATATTTGTCTTCAAAGCCTTACAATTCCTTACCATATAAGGAAGCAGGCCAGAAATGCTGATCTTCATAACCCCTAATATAGGAATGTCTTACTCTGCACATTGTGAAGGCAGAAACATTTCCAGGGCCATGTAGCTTTTGTGACAGGTATTGGTATCACTTTCTGGTGTAACTGCATTTCTCACCCTTTTGTCTCCTTATGCATATTCATTTATATTTAGACCTTCGGCTGTATGCTGGTGAGTTTAGTGGTATTTTTTGCCTTCCATCATGCAGTCCTCTGAAGTGTTCTGGGATATAAGAGGAGTAATTAGTGCGATTTCTACAGCTTTGTTTCTCTCCTTTGCAGAGACAAGGTTATTGACCTTCCCAGATTTTCTAAAGCTAAGGACTGTTTATTCAGTCACACTATTTATAGGAGTAAACCTCCTGTAAAACAACAAACCTTTATCCCATTTGACCAGGCAGGCTCTCAGTATTTGTGCAGATCATTTGTCACCGACTCCTGGCAGCAGCTAGGTGACCCTAGTTCGGTTCTCAAGCACATTATGAATAAACCTGGACAAGTAAACACATGCACTCATGTGAGGACCCCCACTGATGTTGTTTCCAGCCTTTCTCTGTTGCCAGACTTTTCGTATCAGATCAACACAGTAAAGTGGGAATAAGGCATAAGTCATGTTGATTTCCAGTGTTGTTTTTCTTCTATCTGCTTTTCTCAGCTTTCTGTTTGGACTCCACTGCAGGACTTGTAGTTCTTTGAAAATTCATTCCACTCAACTGAGTCTGCTAAGAATACATTCAGTGACAATCACTTATGATAAATGTGTCCTTTATATTATCAAACCAGAAGTGTTTCGTTATTTTGAGGCCTCTCGGATTCTGTTATATTGCTGTGTTGCAGTCTTTGAATGACTCAGGATGTTAGGACATTGCACCAGGAAAATTTTTATTATTGGTATAAAAGTGGACCCAGCTTTAATCACAGAGAGACATACATCTTGCTCTACCTTTTGGCCTTACTGTTCCAGCTGAAACTCTCTATTTAGATTTCTCAGTGTTCCTTTTCAGAAAAGACAGAACAAAACCAGCAGATAATAGTTGCTGTAGGCTGTGACCTAGCTCCCTGACTTTTTTTTATTATGGAATGGAAGAGAGTAGCCTGACCGAATAACGATGGAGCTCAGCTGAACTACATGGGCACAGACTTGGTTGCTGGGCTTGCAGTGGGGTAAAAACCATCTCTCTGCATCTATTTAGTGAGGGAGAATGCAGGAAAAGCCATAAAGGAAAGGATTGGAAAGGAAAGCTTGAAGGAAAAAAGGAGGAGGTTGTAGCATAAATGAGAGCATGTGAAATTGAAAGACACAAAAGGCTGAAAAGAATTTCAGCTCTAAGGAGTTTTTAGAATTGGAAGAAACCTGCAAAAATAAAAATAATGTTTCTTCTGGGTTCTTGGCAAGGACAATGACCTAGTGAAACAGGGACAGAAAATCAGGGACTTTGGCTGAAAATCAGGGACCGTAAGTGAGATGAATTTTTAAAAGGCTTCAATGCTGAGAGTAAGAGAATAAGAAAGCTACAAATTATTTGGGAGAGAACTCTGAAGACATGTTAGAGTGCTTTCATAGGTATGGATATTTGGCAGTATTTCTTGAAACCTGCCCTGAAAGGCTTGTGGAAAGTAAGAGCATTAGCCAAGCCTCCTTATAGCAAGACCTCGCTAGGAACCCATTGGACTGTGATATGTAAGAAGGAGTTACAGTCAGCAGTTTTGCTTGGACTGGCATACAGCCACTAATGCTGCATGATACTTTACATCCCACTTTGCTTCAATTAGATTTTTCTGCTCCATCTTTCCTTCAGAGAGCTACTTCTCAATTTACAATAGAGGAATGGAATTAGCTGAAACAATTTTTGGTGGGTCTATATGCTGCACATCTTATATTGCACTTGCTTTTAGGATGATGCTAAAAATCCTCAGTACTTAGTTAACATTACCCTTCTTGTGCTAATGGCTGAAATAGCAAGAGGCGAGTATCTATCTCTCAATAAATTTTTAAACATATGAAAATTCTTCTTAGATTTTCGTAAGTGTTCATTTGCTCAGCCAAGCTATGGGTCTGAAAACTGACATGCACAGACATAGTCACTTTTAAAATCGTACTTTTACTGAGGACGGAATAATTCCTTTTTCATTTTGGTAAAGAGGCCATCCTGTATCAATAACAGTGCTGCCTGCAGAACTGTACGAATTCAGGAACAAAGTGCTTTCAAGCCACCCTGTAGTTACACACACAGTATAAAATGTACCCCTCCCATACAGAGGGGTAGCTTCTGTCCATCCGTGTGAGGCAAAGGAGGTGATCCAATTCTGGACAGCACATCTGACCACTCCAGAACTTCCCCAGTCATTGCTCCTTGTAAGAACTGAAACGTGTGCTTTCAGAAATTTAGTATTTGACTCTTTTCTTTGACTTTATTCCTCGTGTATTGGATTTGGTGTGTAATGTTGACAGATTCCATTAGGTGGGTTCAGATGACATGGGTCGTCAAAGCTTCATTTGTGTTGACGCCCATGCCAGATTTTGATGCTGGACTATGCTCATAAATCTCATTTCAATGACCAAAGATTTGAGTGCAACTATGTTTAAGAATGGATGGAGAAAGCACTGTTAATGAAGATGAATTATCTTTGTAACCCTTCTTGTTATATTGCTGTGTGATGTTTTTTGTCAGAAGAAGATTCTCCTTTTGCCTTGAAAAGCATTCAGCTGTTCTTGCTTTTCTTTTAAATAGTGACCACTGTCATCTGTTTATTGTGCAAGATTTGGTTAAAGTATTTGATACAACTTAAGGATGTTAGATTTGGTTAAAATATTGAACAGAAAGAGGAGCTGTGCTTAAACCATATGCTGTTCTGTATTTTCAGTTCTTGGCTTTCTGTGTGTACTATTAAGTTTTTTGGGGGAAGATGTAACTCAGCTCGCAGTAATGTATTTCTCAATGCATTTTTTGGTTTATTTTTTCTCAATGCTCTTCATGGTTTATCCAGTTCAGTTGCATGTGCTGTGTGCAGACTGACGAGTAGAAGGCAGAGGCACTGCCTTAATCCTCAAGAAATCTTGTATGATACAGAAAAAAAAAAAGAGGAGTCAGGTCTCAATTTACCTCACCATGCCCAGGAACTTGCTCTCTTCCTTTATTTGTGGCTGTAGAGGATCAGACCTAAGCATGTTTTGTCTCAGACATTCTGAATATTGCTACAGGAAAGATGATCCGAGGAGAGGGTCCTGCAGAGGTGGGGCAGCGTGTTCTGATCCAGCTTCCTGCTCCACCTTGAGACGCTTGGTCAGTTCCGTCCCCCCGCCCCCGACTCACTCCCTCGAGGGCTCAAAGGGCTGGCTGCGCATGTGAGAATTGCATGAAAAATCTAGTTTGCCTAAGAGGCGTGCACCATGTTAACTATAAAAGGGAGTAGATCGGGACCGCGTGCTCCTCTTGTCTCTTTTTCCCCCCTTTTCTTTTTCTTTCACTTCCTTTGTCTTGCAATTTCAACTTCAGACTATTCACAGAGCAGGAACACTGTAGTGTTAAAAACGGGTTAGAAACTGTTGTAAAATAGTTAATAATTGTTAAGCATATACTGTTAAAAGGTTCGGTTATTGTACTGTAAAAAGGGATTTAAAAGTGTAGTTACGAGAAATACGGTACTGACGTTACCGTATTTCATCTAAGTGGAGGGCATTCCTGCCCCCCCAAACAAAACCCGGTTAACCTGGATGGAATGTGAGCCGATCAACACCTAAAACTCCATGCAAATGAAGGATCCAAACGGGAACCTATCCAAAAGGACAAAAAACTGGGGGACATCCAGGCCAGCAAAGTGTGCCGTTCGACATCGGACATCGGGGACATCCCTGCCACGAGGAGAAGAGCCAGCGCCGGCTCTGCAGCATCCTTCTGCTCGTCGCTGACCGGGAACGCGCCTGTCCTACCCGCGGGCCTGGGAACCCCGTGCTTTAGGCCTTTTAAAATAAAGCTGAAATCACCTTAGTACCGGGAGTGCGTATCCCGTTTTTAACAGTAGGATCTAAGGACCGATGAAATTCTTTGTTTTGTTCCCATGCTTTGCCTGAGCAAAGTACAGCTATCATATTCTATGCTGTACTGAACTCTGTTGTTCAAGTGGGGAGCTTGTAGAAGCGTGTTGTGGTTTGTGAGACAGCACCTTTGCTTAATGGCGTCTTGTGGCTTGCTAGTCAGCACCTTTGGGTATTAGTGGTGTGGCTTTTGAGCCAGCATCTTTGTTGACTTTGTTGTGGGAGTTGAGAACTTATTGAAAATAACTGTACAAATTCAAGGGTTTGTTAGCCACACTTTTTGAGTCTAAGCAGTGAGCTGATTGGCAGAGTTATAGTGACTAAAATGCAGACTGTAGAACATGAAGATTATGTCACAAGCTCCTACCAGAAACATTTCACAGCTGAAATAACTGGGCAATAGCAATTTGAAGTCTAATGCATGGGGATTTATATTAAATTTTGCATTGTTTAAGTTGGGCAAATGGGTTAGGATAACCAAGATCTGACATGAAGCTTTGGGATGTAAAAAGGGAAGAGAACTTTGCTAACTTCTTGCAAATTTCTAAGGATACTTTTGCAACTTTTAAACTACTTTCTCTATGCCTTGTTTCTAGTTATTAACTTGCAAGAACTCTTCAGGCACATATGGAAGACACTGAAAGCAGGTGCTTCCTCTCTTTTCTTCCCCTCCCATTAGATCAACTCCAAGCTAAACGAGTACAATACTCCTTGCCAAGATTCATAATAATTAACATAATCAGTGAAAACCTTACCCAGCAGTGCTTTTCCCACCATCAGTAGAATTATTCTGAGGGGGAACTGATTTTAATTCTCCATGATTAATTTCCCAACAGCACAGAGTTGTTTAGAACACACGACTGTTATCTGCAATCAATAACAAAATTCCTTACTAGTTACAGTTTGGCTGTTGTAGTTCTGGTAATTTGTAATTATGGAAGTAGTGGTGACCTTCAGGTTGTTGCCTTTTACAATAGTCTTAGGACAAAAGAAACATTTAGGATTGAATTTTATTGCATTTGAATTAGACGCTTCTATCACCATTTTTCTTCCCTTTCTTTTTTTTTTTTTAATTTTTTTCTGCCCTCCCATGTTTTCCATTCACACGCACTTTTTGGTCACGTGGGTTCCTTGATCAGACCTATCAGACCTCGTGAATCAAGCCTAAAGGTTGTAAATTTAGAAGAAGGATTAGCCTAATTTTCATCCAACGGTATTTTTTTTACTGTGTTTAAATTCAAAACTATATGCTGATATGTTTATATTTCTGGTGATTATGCCCTGGATCTATTTCTGGGCATGATGAATAGGCAGTAGAAGGGTAGCTGATCTACCCCCTTTTTTTTTTCCTAGTGTGTATGTGAGTGTCTGTCAACTCTATATGGACTTTCAGTATGCAAGACACATTTGGAGTATAATAGGGAATGGGAGTGTGTGTGTGAAAGAGAGAGTTCTGGTGCAAGATTATTATTTCTGCATTCAGAGCAGTCAAAGGTGGACTCGAGTTCTGAATTCATTCCTAAGTTATGTGTGCCCTTACTACAGGAAAAATTAAGGAGTGTCATTTTACACCTTAATTCAATTTATACTTGATTCAGCCTTTAACTTGCAGGTGAAAAATACTGAGTTCTAGATTTCTTATTGATGCACTTCAGTTACATTTTTCTTCTAAGAATGAAGAAGCAAGGAGTCAGACATTTCTTCTTCCTGTGTTCAGGGATGGAACAAGTTATTCCAGTATAAATACTTCCTTGCTTGCAGACCTTGCTTGAGAGGACACACTAAATTCCTGTTACAGAGAAGCTAACATTTTACAAACCTAATGCAGATGTGTGTACTGACTTTTCTATCATAGTTAACAAGTCTGTATTTGTCTTTTAACTCACCTTGCAACAACAAAGTCCTGTGCATACGTGGGCTTTGTGTTCATCTTGCATATGCTGAAAGGACAGGAGTGGAGTGCGTGTGTATATATATATATATTTAAGAGTCTTTGTTTAGGCTGATGAATCTTTCTAGGTATTTTAGTATTCAAATTGTTAACTTAGTGAGTAATTTCTTTCCCTTATGTTGGGTGCTGCTGTCATGGATTGCATATATCCTCCTCTGACTACTGCTGGAATTAGCCACTCTAAGCACTACATAAAAGTTGAATCTCTGGCATAATTAAGTTTTCTTCATCTTATTTTGAGGAAGAAGAGTAAGAGGATGCTGCATTTTGTATTTCTGTTGAGTTTTGATTTGAAAATGCTGTATTTTTCTGACATGAGATGCATTTAAGTATTAAACTATGTGATTACAGAAGGTTTGGGGTGGTATAACAATCTGCTATTTTATATAATGAAATCACCTTTATTTCCCCTACTCATCCTGAAGTGCTTTAATTTCACACATTTTTGTCAAGGCTTCTGATTACACTGTGTTGTTCCAACAGCTTCTGAAGATGATTCTGAAGACTGATGCTGGTAGAACTTTCATACTGCAAGAAACAAACGGAATTGCTGCAGAAATGCTGAACTGGCAAGAACAACATCAACATGCATTTGTTTTATTCCTCTCCTTAGTAAAAAGCACATTGAATATTACTGTAGTTTTTGAAGCATTGTTGAATTCAAAATCACAAATGCTGTACAGTGGAACTCAGTGGACCTGAGAACCACTCAGCACGCGTGAGGATTAGATACACAGACAGCAACTTCCCTTTTTAAATTAT
>VWZV01003093.1:0-19307 GCA_013397155.1 Irena cyanogastra | reverse complement strand
ATGATGCTTTCTGAGTAACAAATCCAAATATTGATGGAAACTTTAAAAAACACATTTGCCTTCTTATAAAGTAAGAGCAGGCACTCATGGTTCACTGTGCATTTACTGCTGGCCATGTAATTTCTTTTGAAATCAAAGTTTGTTTTCTTTGTATTTTTAACTTTCATGAAAAGGGGATATTTTAAAATAGTCTTTAGAAAAAAAGATGCAAGCTGTGTCATGGAATATTTTCCTGACACAAGAGTTTTAAAACCAGATTTGCTTGAAATCTGGGATAAAATGCCACCTTCAACAAGGATATGTTGAAGGCTCTGATAGTATAGGTTATTTAATAAACAAGATTGTTCTGTATAAAGCAACTTAGTCTGAACCATGCTAGAAGTTTGTTGAGCCTTTTTTTTCATATAGCAGTTTCTTCTGGCAAATTGTGTAGAGAAGTTTCCTGTCAAGGGCCCCCCAAACCCAGCTTCCATTAAAGTTTGTATGGGGAGACTTTGGCATGTACTTCTGTGTGAGCAGGTGCCAAATGAGCAAATCTCATTCTTTGTGTAAAGAAACTGAGGTTACATTCTCTACTGATAACAAGTTTTACCTGCTGTTTTCCTTCTGCTGTACATCATCTATTTACTGTAGCCATTAGTGATAATTTAATTTGAAAATGTTAAAAATATTACCGTAAGAAAGGTATTTATTTTAACAAGAAACAAACTTGGACTTGAAGATCAAGATAAAGTAAAATGTGAAGTAAAGCTTCACCTGTAGTGCAAAACTTGTCGGTTTTTAGGAGCTGTGGGGGTTTTTTTTAAACAGGTTTTTAAAATTATTTTAAAGGCAGGTTTTTAGATTCTGATGCATGTAATTCTGAAGGAAAATGGCAGCTTTTTCTTTTGCTTTTTTAAAAATGGGGATCTTTTTTAATCTAATAATGATTGTGTTTAATCCATTTTGAAAAAAAATACTGTTCATGTTATAACTCTTCAGAAGCCAGTTGGATTGTTGGACTCAAATAGAATTGGTTCTTTTCAAAGACTCAGGACAAACTAAATAAGCTATAGTACCTTGAAAGTGTATAATACAAATTGGAAGCAAGACACCTTAAAGATAAGTTTACATGAATGATAGTGCTCATACTAATGAAAAAAAAACAAACCATGTCATTAGTTGTGAATGTGTTTCTTTTGGAAATTTTACATTCCTTTGTTTTTGAAGATTGGCAGACTTTGAAGAGTTAAAAAGATAATATCGAAATGTGAAGTTTGGTAGCTCTGTTTTGTACTTGACTTTTTTTTGACCGCTTTAGAATTTCTCATTCTAATAAGATTGTTTCCAAGTCTTTCTTACGTGCAAGCTTTAAAGGATGCACTCTTGCCAATTCATGTACTGGAAGATCAGTTTTCAGATCAGTACTGTTTCTGGCAGAAATGTAAACTGTATAAACTGATGAACCTCAGCTAATCAGTATTACTATGTAGATCACCATGCCTACCACATTTCAAACTCAAACTGCTTCTTAGGTGTCCAAATGCGTTTGTTTGAGTTTGCATTTCCCTCGGCTTGCTGGTAATTGTGGTGTTTTTAAAATGGAGATGTGATGTAATATTCTTATTTTCTTTGGATCAAAGCTGGACTGAAAATTGTCTTGTGTAATTATTTTGTGTTCTTAATGTTATTTGGTACTTAAGTTGTAAATAACGTCTACTGCTGTTTATTCCAGTTTCTACTACCTCAGGTGTCCTATAGAGTTTCTTCTACCAAAGTTCACTTTCACAATGAAATTATATTTGCTATGTGACTGATTCCTAAGACTTCCAGGGCTTAAGGGCTAACTTCTATTAGCACCTTACTGTGCAAGCAAATTTTACAGAAATCTCTGGGTTAAGAAATTTGGCTTCATTGTATCCTTTGTTATTTTAAATATATCAAGATATTTTAATTAAAAGTTTTTACCCCATTGAACCAATTTTATATAGTATAATTTGTACGTATTTTGGTGTTTTTTGTCTTTATAGTAAATAAAAGTTTTTGAACAAACTTTGTCCTTTTCTTACTCTAAGACAAACACATTCCTTTTACTCATGGAAATAAAATACTTCTGGTATACTTCACTGTTTATACACAATTTCATACACTTGATATATCAAGGCTTAATTTCTAATATTAAACTATGCAAGTGAGTGAATACTGATCTACATACATATATATATCTTGGGTGAATTAGTAAAGAATGCTTAGATAAAGGGCAGCAACAAAGACTAATTTCTTTCTTTAAATTAATGATAAAGATAGGGACTTCTCTTATGTGACAGCATTGTTATCTACAAATCTCACTTGATTATGCCTTTAAGCCAGGAATTGTCTAAATTTTGCATTGCTGCAAATGTAACAATTACCTATTCAAGTGAGCTGGTTCGGTCAATTCTGGAGCCATTGAAGTGTGTGTTGGAAGTTAATCTGTTATATGTTTCTGGTGAAATGATTCTGTGCGTGAGATTTTAATAGCAAGCATAAGCCTTTTCTTATTCAGGCAATCCATATATTGCAAAGCTAGGGCTTGTTTCAGTTCTTATCTTTCTCCAGATATTTTTTAAATTTTAAAAATCCATTAAATATGTTTTAATGGAAACAGATTTCAACTATAGACTTTCTTGTGACTATAAATTCTGTATTTCAAAGGATCGCACCTTTTATTATTTTCATTAGGTATGAGACTTTCTGCAGATAGATACAAGGTATCAATTAAAAAAACTGGCAGCAGAAATCTTCAAATAAATTCTAATATCTGATTTCTCAAATCAGAAAAATGTACTACCTAAAATGTCAGAAAAAATACATGGCAAGGAATAGGTAGGAGATAAACTTACTATAATGTATCTTTATCTGATTTACTGTAGAAGTTCTGAATCCTGCAGTGCTGTGTTACACTTGGAATGTTGCAGCCTCCTTTTTAGGAACAAGGGATGGCAGAGATCACTGGTGCCCAGCAGATGGCAGTAAATTTCAAAGACACCTAGTTAGGTGTCTGAGCCAAGTATGTGCACAGGGCACGTTCAGTTCTTCCGCAGGCAACAGGTAAGCTCTGTGCCTGGTATGACTTCTCCGATGGGAATAAAATCACATTTCTGCACGTTGGTCATAGGCTGAAGTCTGATGATGTTTCATCTTTGCAAGTTCTCACTCGGGTCTAAGAACTCCAGATCATGTTAGAGTGTCACATAGGTGCTTTCGTCACGTGATAGTGGGCAACTTGTGTGCATGGCTGTTGTGACCTGACAGCCCACCTCCCAAAGCTCTCTATTTCCCTTACTAACTTTTCACTCATTGGTTAGTCTTCCTTAATGTTCTGAATCACGCTGTGACTGCCTTACTTTTAAGAGCCACAATATGCGTGTGATGTGGTGAACACATGTTGTTTCGTGGTTACAGCGCACGGCTGCTGAAACCAGAGCTGCAAGTATTGAAGTGAGACCTTTCTTCCCTGTAATTACCGAGGAAGGTCAGGAGATGGCAGGGAAGCACTTTGCGGCAGCCGCTGTGCCTTTTCCTGCATTTCCCCTCACTTTCTTCAATTCACAACAGCCCATCGCTCAGCTCTTGTTCTTGGAAAAGATGAGACAGGCCTACAGCAGAATTGAAAGTTCTGAGATGGTAAGTTAATTCTGATAGTTATATTGCTTTGATGGGCCTGTCTCAAATTCCCAAACCCTTGTTAAAATTTCAGGTCCAGAGGAAGGAGTATAACCCCTTTGAGTGTTTTGAGATCTGATTTCTTTGTTGACTCCAAAACCAATTCTCAAATGCTCTGTATTTTTTAAACTGCTTTCTGAATAAAGTAAAATACATGCATAATTCTCCTTCTTTTCCCAGTTCATTGGCAGTGTTAAACTAAACCTGCTGATAAGGAGCAGCATCCAAAGATAAATTTTTTATGAAACTAGGTATCCAAGCAGCCAAAGGACAACAGTGGCTAAAAATTATAACAATACCCTTATCTTTACACCTGTGGTGGCTGGTAGAGAATGATTTGGGGGCCATTACTAGTTTTTGAAGACCAATTTCTGAGCTATCATTTTCCTCACTAGATTTTTTAAAAATTACCTTAGAGATAAGTGATGGTAGAATGTGGCACCAAAAGGGCTTATGACCCTGTTTGTAAATGCTTGTGATTTGTAGTATATCCCTTCTATCTGTGTACTTCAATGCTGCTGCTTTCTGTACATCATTCAGTGGGAAGCACCTTTAAATATACAGTTTATGATGCTCTGAAGTACAACTCATGTCTCCTTATTACCACAGCCACATACTAGCTAAAAGTGTGGGCAGAAGTGTGACAGGTCTCATGTCTATAACTGAGCCACTCTTTTTATGACATAGATCACCACTCTGGAGTACAAGTCTTAAGAGGAACAACTGAGGGAGCTGGGGTGGGAATGAGAATGGGCTCAGCCTGGAGAAAAAGAAGTTCAGGTGTGACCTGCCTGAAAGGAGGTTGGCCTCTTCTTCCAGGAATCAGGATGCAAGGACGTGGCCTTAAGCTGCTGCGCGGGGAGGTTCAGGTTGGATGTTAGGAGGAATTTCTTCACAGGATGATTAAACATTAGAATGGGCTGCCTGGGGAGGTGGTGGAGTCACTGTCCCTGGAGATGTTTAAGGGAAGATTGAACCGTGATACTGACAGCAGTGTTTGTTCATAGGATGGACTTGATCTGAGAGGTCTTTTCCAACCTAATTCGTTCTGTGTCCATCTGAGGCACTAATAGCCCTTAGCATCGCTAGAAGCGACTGGATGATTCTGGAGAGGTGATCTGACAGTGTAAGGAGTGGTGTTTAACGGCCGCTTCTAGATAATTTTTAAACCACCTTTTCATCTGATATTGTCTTTTTGGATTGTTCAGTACAACAGAGAAGGTGCAACGTAACATTGTTCCGAGAGAAGGGTGTATTTACATCTGTAACTATGCACCTCGGAGCTATGCGTTTTCATTCCCAGTGCCTGCAGCTCTCCCCGTTCTGGGCATTGCGCGTCCTTACCCGTAGCGCGGAGCGCGAGCCGAGCCCCCACCCTCAGCCCTTGGGGGCTCTCCCGTCACGGCCCGGCCGCGGCTCGGTGCCTCTCTGGCCGCTCGCAGCCAATGGCTGCTCAGGACACAAACGCGCCGGCGTGTATCCGGAGCGCGGATTGGTTGTTCCGGTTTGCGCGGGCGCGGATCGGCAGGTGGGCGGTGCCGAGGACGTGAGGGAGAGGTCGCCATGCTGCGGGAGCTGCGGCGGCGCTGGCGCTCATACAAGTACCGCTTCGTGCCCTGGCTCGCCCTCAACCTCCGCCGGCAGCGCAGGTGAGGCGCGGGGAAGGGTCCCGGGCGCCAGTCCAGACCCTGCTGCCCCTCGTCGGGGTGGTCTGGAGCGCCTCAGGAGCTCACTCGGGTTTGTCACTCAGAAGTGCTTCAGCGTTGGTCGACCCTCGGCTGTCATGAAATTCTTAGTCAGACACCTTAAAATGGTGTTTAACGTTGAAGATAGATAGATTAGATAGATAGATAGATAGATTAGGTATATAATTTCTCGTTGGTAAGATGTGTATGCCTTACTTTAATCGTAAGAAGTGTTTGAATTTAAATTATTATGACATGGTTATAAGTAACAAAATTAAAATAAGTAACTAAATTAAAACCTTCCTTGACCATGCAGTGTTTGTCTTGCCTCATTCAAAGTGTAATGAACTATTGGTATTTTTTTGATAAACATTATGATAATTATGTTTTATTTTCGGTGCCTTTTTCACTGAGAGCTCAGTGGGGTTTAACCTACTTGTGGTAAATGCTCAGAGATTATGATTTATAGTAGAACAGGTACTAGTTTTAACTAAACAGTCTTTTTTAGTGTTGTAAGAACAGTGGCTTTAGCTTGAACAAGCATAAAAAAAGCTTTGGGTTTCTAAAACAACAGTGTATCAAAGTTACTGGTGCTGCAAAATGGCTCTTTTCTATTTAGAATAAAAAGTAATACGTGTTTCTAATTTTAAAATATTTCATACTCTTTACAGGACCCTTCGATACGTTCCTAAAAGCTCTCAAGACAAAATTATTGCTGATGAAGATGTCTTTGAAACGCTGCTGAAAATATTTAAAGCTCTGTTCATAAATGACTTAAGTAGACAATCAGATATTCTGGCCTTACTTCCAGAAGTCAAGTGTCAGTATCTGGAATTACTTACTGTGGAGCAAAAGCAGTCAAAAGTAAATTCTTGTAACCATCAGGATCAGCACGTGTTTAGCCCTGAGGAAATTTTGTTTAACACACTTGGGTTCACTGTTAGCAGAGACCGGAGTTCCCTGGTGTCTGCTGGAACTGGAGTCTTTGTTACCAAAGGTTTTGTACCGAAAGGGACGGTTGTGTCTATGTATCCTGGTAATGGAATGTTCTTAATTTTGATTAAGTTAGATGGGACTCCTAACCATCTGATCGTGGAATGCCAAAGATCTACACTAATTTTTGTTCTATGGGTTTTCTTCCTGTCATTCCTTAACATAATCACCAGTTAGGCTGCATGAGAATATTTATAAACTATCTAGAGTTATTTTGGAAATACAAAAAACAATATTGGGAAAGATAATTTTTTTTTAAAAAAGTTTAGTACTTAAAGCCTGATTTTCTGGCAGCTGTTCCAAACTCTTTAAACGTAAATGCACAGGAGAAATTTAAAGTAGATGAACAGAACAGTTTAATTCTGCAGGGTTTCCATTTTCGTTCAGGATTTATAAAAGGAGGTTTGAGATCTCAACACAGATCAGTAGACAATTGCATGAGCTTCTTTGAAGTACAGAAGTACAAAATGGAAAAAATAAAAACTTAATTTAGTAGAACTTCATTCCATGAAATGTGTTTGGAAAAATCAGTACTTCTCTCTTCCTCATTTCTTGGAACTGTATTTGCATACATTTCTTAAAAAGGTTTGTGAGTCTATCAGTGTGGCCAAGCTAGCAGCTCTGCTGAGTTGCTTTGGGTTTGTTTCTGTTTCATCTGCCAGCAAAATCATCACCTGTGGTCTCTGGCTTGTGCCAGCAGTGCAGGATCAGGAGCAGCCCAGGCATACACCAGGCAGTGGAGTGCGTTTTTTGGAGAGCCTGGCCATTGCCATTGATTACTCCCGAACTGACTTGTTGTTGAGTGACAGCGAGAGAGCCTGCCACTTTTGCAGCTCGCTTCAAATTTCAGGCACATAGTAGATGTGAGCATAGGCTCATTCAGAGTCTCCTGTAACAGTTCTTATAGCAAAATGAGGGGATAGGCTGTTGAAATTCCTTCTCAGGATAATGAAGGAACCTGCTGGGCTGGGCATGGGACCCTGTGTACAGGTTCCGCAGCCTGCCTGTGGCCTTTGCCTGGCTCCTTGCAAGATTGCAGTGCAGGATTTCTGCAGCGAGGTGCTGAAGATGTAGTGTGTGTGAGGGATGCAGGATAACGATTTCATGAAAAATGGCAAGCCAGTCAGCTGTTGCTTTTCTATGCTTGGAAGTACTGGCAGGTTAAATCCTCTCCTCAGATTTGGGAAACAGTCTTTTGAAATAATTTGTTCTTGGTTTGTAATTTTCCATCTTCTGGACCAAACAAAATCCCTCGGGTAATGGAGGGAGGTGTTTCAGATTGTTTGCTGAATCCGTGTGAGTTTTTCGGAGTCCTGACACTGTAGTAACAAAACAGCTTAGTATCTTCAGCTGTGTTTTCCTGAACAAGTGTCACCTGATGTTTTCATCTCTGAAGCATACTAGTTGGCTGTAAGGCTTTGTCTACATCTCTCAAAGATACTCAGTTCAGGCCTTCTATGATTTTCTGTGAGGCTTCTTGCTTTGGAATATATAATCTCCTTTAATTGAGAGGGGATTTTTACATCCCAGAAAGTTGTGTCTGAAAGCTTGTAGGTTTACAGATGTCAGTGTCACTAAGTCAGAGGGGACTTCTACCCACTGTCTCTCCTTTGAGTTTCTGTGTGGAGGAAACTGAAAGTCCGTTCTGACAGTTAACTTATTTTCTTCTGAAATAATATCTGTTTTGCAACAGGTACAGTATACAGAAAGCATGAGCCCATCTTTTTCCAGTCCCTTGGCAATCCCTTTATTTTTAGGTGCATTGATGGTGTCCTTATTGATGGGAACAATAAAGGACTGTCAAGGTCCGTGTACAGGTAAGCAAAAGAAATAGAGGATTGTCACTTACCTCATTTAAAATGGGTACTCCTCATCTTAGTTTTCTTTTTCTTACCCTGAGTTGTACGTGACTCCTCATCTTAGTTCTCTTTTTCTTACCATGAGTTGTACGTGACTGTCGTCCACGTTGCAAACAGCACAAGGGTGAGAGATGCTAGATGTGATTCATTATGTACTTGTGTCTTCATATGTAACACCAATGAGAGGCGTTTTAATGTAGAGACTTTCCTGTACAGAAAATAGTTGTGCTAGAGCAGGATGCATTGTAAAAGTACTGAAATGTTTGTGAGCTGTTACTCAAACTTGCTTACTTAAGTTCATTAAGTCCAGCTCTCTGCTGCTTATGGGGCTACGTAAAACTGAACTGTGTGACTAAGCGCATCATGTACATGCTCCTTGAACTGTGTCAGACTTGGTGCTGTAACCACTCCCCAGAGGAGCCCTGTGACCATCCACCTTCTCAGTGAAGAATCTTTTCATAATGTCCAGTCTGAACTTCCCCGGACACAGCCAACTGGTTGATTTACCTTAAAATACAATTTGTTGCAATTTGTGTTTAAATATGATGTGAAAAGAACTAGAAGAATCATATAAAATAATACCTAGTTTGAATAGTAATACCCACTAATACCAGGTTTTAATTTCTGGAATGAGTTGAAAGATAATTTTGTAATGAGTCTTTGCTTTTTTAGAGACCAGTGAATGGTGTTGACACTTCTGTAATGGTAACGTTAGATGTTGATTTGTGGAAGAGAGTGTGGTAATTTTGTGCAAGTTCTTCCAGCAAAATCTGAAGGACACCACAGAGTAGTGGGAGGTGTTGGTCTGTGCACATGCCCTCCACCCCAGATGGGTTGCACAGCTGTAACTTTATGCAGTGATTGTGGCCATTCCTACAGAGGACGTAAAATAATCTGTTAGATGAAGGAGCCATGATCCGTGCTAATGCTGTCGGGCATTTCAGGTCTTGCAGTAGAAGAGATCAACTTGGCCCTTTTCAAATGAGTGATGAGAGCTGGCTCACAGTCACCCTGCGAAACCCACTGGCACTGGGACAGTATGTCAACAACTGCTCACATGGTAAGTTGCCAGGTAAATTTTCCAGGTATGAGTTTGGCTTCATGCATATCTCTTATTTTGAAGGTGTCACAGAGAACAGGAAATTGATCTTGGGAGAGCAGTAGTACTCTTTAAAGCAAGCACTTAGGGAATAAAACGTTTCTGGGGTTTCTTGTCACAGTTGAGTGACAAAAAAGAAGGAAGAATCCTTCCATTCAGCAACACTTCAAATATATTTACTTTTTCTCACTGATGCCCCAGATTCCCTCCTAGTATGTAAATGAAAGGCACACACCTCAAAAGTGAGATGGTGGGAAAGGATATCTGGCAAAGTACCACTGGACTGAGACAGTAGAGATTTGCAGATCAAGTTCCCCAGTTTTGTTCTAGGAGACTTCGTGAGAAAACTACACACAGTGACATGTACAGTAAGGTTCTATCACTGCTCACTTTGGTCAGTAAGACCTTTTTTAGACTTCCTTGTATTTATGCACAAAATCTAGGAAACTGTTGTTGTAATCTCGCTTGTTGGACCTGAAGAAGGGAACTACTTACTCTGTGTCACTGTTGGTCTTAAGTAACTCATGGGAACAGTTGTACTGTACAGAAAGTTGAATTGATACCATACTCAGCTTCTAAGTGGCTTTCATAGCTTGCATTACAGTAAAGATTCCCTACCTCCCCGTAGCATTCAGAAAGGCTGCTGGAGGAGCAAACTGAGGATTGGCACTGAGATACAGGGCAGTCGCACTAAACTGTTTATTCCAGGTCGTGTCTATGTAAGTGGTGATTTTCTCCCTGCCTGTATTTCTGACATGTTTTGCCACTAGGCAAAAATATTTTTCAATTTTTTTTTAATTATGAAAGCAAACAGTGTGTATTTGGAACATTTAGCAGTGCTGTAAGCCACCCCTGGCACAAAGCAAGATGTGCCTCTTCACAGACGTGTTGATAACTGGGCAAAGCTCCTATAGTTGATTGTGTACTTGTGTAATTCAAGATAGGCCTTCAGAGGAGTGCAGTACCTCCCAACAAATTGTTTGCAGGCTTGGTGGAGCATCTGGATCTTCTGTAGCAGTACATTTGATGTTTTTACATATCTCTAAGCCCTATCTAATAACTTTTTTTTTATTCCTAGAAAAAGCAGCAAACGTGTGTTATCAAGAGTTTGACGTGCCAAGACATTTTCCAGTAGAACTAAAACAGTATCTTCCAAACATTGTCTACAGCCATGACACGGAGAGGTTGGCAGCAAATGAAAGAGCTCGTAGATTTGTATGATACAAAGCATACTGCATGTGTAAAGAAAAGACGTGGTTGAAAAATAACGAATCATATGAATATGAGTTACACAAAAGTGTGCAACTGTATGGGAGAGTTGCCTCTCCGAATAGACTAATTTTAATTACAAGACTCATTCCTTTTTCCACATTTTCACACGTGAAATCAGCATACCTCATACACAGTTTTACAAGCAGTGTTGTGCTACAGAGCAATTCTTCTGATCCCAGGAAGCAGTAGTTGTACTTTGTATTACAGTACTGAGGCTTTTCAGTATGTGTATCAAATCTGTTTCAGCCTTCACCAAAGCCCTTCTGAGATAATTTAGATTTAGGCTTCTTACTGTCTGTTCTCCATATCTTCTGCTTATGTGACAAATAAGCAGATGAATTTGCAAGAAAAAAACTAGAATTGTATTGAGACAAGTGAAATACTGTGCAATATAAGGGCATATAGTTACAGTACAATTAGTAAAATTACAACATCCTGTTCATTACTCAAAAGTCCACCTTTTTTCAGAAATTAGAACACTTGGAAATGTCTCTCAGATAACCCTCTTCATTTCAAGGGTGTATAAGAATTTTATAGCAGATCATCTGAACTTTTTATGTAATCTGGAGTTATTTAAGTACACTGAAATTTCATTGGCGAAAGTCATATTTGGAAAAATGGCTTTTCCAATTAAACTTTGAATTTGTTGAGTCAATGTCAAAGATGCACTTGGAATATGCAGATAATTGAATAAGTGCTAGTAAAATAAGCAGTAGGACTAAATTCTCAGGAAGCCTGGATACTGTACTTGAAGTGTGAAAGCACATAAACTATAGGGCTGCTTCAGGAAGGGGGAATTTTGCTCTTGCTTGGAATCTGTCCAAGGAAATACAGTCTTTTGGTCATCATTTCTCCCAGTGTGCCGCCACCAGACAAAAGATCCTATCTGCTTCTAGGTGCTTGTTTCGATACTGATGTATACAGTGCTGACAACATAGATTATCTGATTTCTAGATCCTTTTATGTCTTACAAAACAGTTCTCAATACTTATTTACCTTGTTGTTTCGTATGTTTCAAAATGACCTAACACTGAATTTTGAATAGTGGAGACTTGAATTGATGCTGTTTTCCACTTCCTGGTTCATTGGTATGCAAAGCATGTGCTCTCCTTCCCAAGAGCATGTGCTCTTCCTTCAGCTTTAGGCCATGGTCGTTTACTAAAAGGAGGTTTATAGGGGTGGGTTTCTATATTTCTCTGTGAGAAACTGCCTGCCAGTCCCTGATTTCAGCTGACTGAGGGAGCTGGGGGTGTTTAGCCTGGAGAAAAGGAGACTCAAGGGTGACCTTATCACTCTCTACAACTGCCTGAAAGGTGGTTGTAGTCAGGTGGGGGTTGGTCTCTTTCTCCAGGCAGCAAATGACAGAACCAGAGGACATGATCTTAAGCTGTACCAAGGGAAATATAAGTTGGATATTAGGAAAAGTTTTTCACTGAAAGAGTGATAAAGTACTGGAATTGTCTGCTCAGGGCTGTGGTGGAGTCACCATCCCTGGATGTGTTTAAAAATAGACTGGGCGTGGCACTCCGTGCTGTGGTTTAGTTGAGGTGTTAGGGCATGGGTTGGACTCAATGGTCTTAAAGGTCTCTTCAAACCTGGTCATTCTGTGATAACTGACCCATCTCTGCAGATGGCACCAGGTTTCTGGTTCAGTTAGGAGCTGTCTTCCTGGGTGGTGGTGGGCCTTAGGAGAGACACTTTAGCCAGCTGGCACCTGCGGACAGACATATCCACAGGAGTGGCTTCTGCTGCATGAACTTTGCTGTAGCTTCTGTTCCTGTCTGAGTAAGTGTGTCTCTTGCAGTCTTGACAAATTCTTTTAATCTCTGAGTGATTGTGAGGAACAATTGAGTGGAAACATTTTTTGCATACCCACATAGGCTGTGGGTTTTTTTGTAATTACATTGGTTATGCTTATATTTGCTGTCTGTATTCCAGTGTTGTTTTCCCACGTTCCCTGCCCTGCATTACGCATATTACTCAAAACTAATCTAGACAAGGCCACTGGTTTAGTTTTTTGAAATGAAGAATTGAAAACAATTCAAAGGAAAATGTATCTGTTCACTTTCACATGTTTTGCTTCTTCTTTTACAGCCAATTGAGGTGTGTAGTTCTTGTCACTCTCAGAGACATCAAGCAAGGAGAAGAACTTCTTTCAAATTACTACACTGTTGTCAGCTGAATTAATAGATCCAAAACTGAAGAAATCTGTGACAATAAAATATATATGGTGCCCGTACTTCAAGCTTCGTCATTATTTTTGTGTAAGGGAGAGCTTTAGTTTTACTATCCAGAGAGCAAAGCTGTAGGCTTGAATTTCCCTGAAAATAGTCTGCATTTGATGCACAGGTAAAGATTTAACCATTTACATCATTAGGGTCTCAGCTATCTGCTGTTGTTGATATTTCTATATGTTGGTATTCAGCTATCCATAAGGTAGATAATAAAATTAAAATCTAGGTTCTGGACATGTCATTTAATCTACCAGATTGCACAGTTGTCTGTAACTGGGACTGTTGTAGTATTTTTCCATTTATTTTCCTGTGCTTAAAATGGACACAGCTCATGACTATCCTCTTGAACTGTATGATAATATATAATGCTAATCCTCATAGTTCACAGTAGTTACTAGGTCTTTTTCTGGTTTTCTTGAAGTTGACCCCTTTGGTATCAGCTTGCTTTTAAAGAACACAGCAGTGCAGGCAGTTGTCCTAATCTTGTATGAAGCCATTTTGGAGCCATGCTCATGGGCCCCTCAGCTGTACCTGCATGGTGCACTGTCATCTTGAGGCCCTTTTGAGCCACTGGCTTTAGCTGTCCTGGGTTAGGAGGAAACACATGTGTGTCTTGAAGCCTCATCCAGTCCTGATTCCAGTGATTGACAGGAAGTTTCCTGGCAACTTCCATTGCTTTTATTCTGCAAGAGGACTTCATTAATCAGTTGCTGGTATAAACAGGGTCAGCTATTCCCACGTTAGTTTTTGCTGCTGTCTGCAAACTGCTTTCAGAGAGATGAAACCAGTATGTAACTGCAAAAGTCCAAGCAAGCCTGCAAATGAATTTGTGGTCGGCATAAGCTCATGAGAGAGGAGGAGTTGGGAAACGCTGTGCTGTTACAAATTGGATAGTGGTTTGGGCAGTCAGGGTGCCCTGCTTAGCTGCTGAGGCATCATCTCCTTTTCAGAATGGAAACCTTGGTGGTGTTTGCATTACATGGTCTGCTTCCAGGCCTGAACCTTGCCTGTCACCTTCATTTGAAAGTCCTTCACTGCCAGAGGAGGCTGGCTATTTCAATAGGAGTTAACCAGCAGAGTTCTGAGATAGTGACATCAAGGCTCAGCATCATGGGTTGTGCAAGTTTAATGGTGATGCTCAGGGCAACTTCTAGTGACATTCTATGTCTTCACTGCTTGGTAAGGGATCAGAGCAGTGATCACCAGTCTGCTGAAGAGGGAAGTCATCTTCCATGACTGAGATCCCTTGTCTCCTGAGCTGACTCTTCTCCTCAGCTCTCTGTGAGATTATTGGGACCTTTTGATCTGTGGAGGAAGCTGGATGTCGAGGGCACTTGCAGTATTCCTGGTGTAGGGGCTGTGGTTCCCCAGGCAGCTCCCATGGCACTCTGGAAGGAGGAGAGCATAAAAGGTGTGTATGTGTGTGTGTGCTGCTGCTTTTTTGTCCCTTTTCCCTTGCTCTTAAAGGTGCTGTTCTTTCCTGGCCGCTGCTTGTCCGACCCTCCCATGAACTGATCTAACTTGCTAAACACAGTAACAACATCACCACCACCACCCCCCCCACCACCACCACTACTCCAAGCTTTCCCTGCTGTTTTTTTCTCTTCTATTGCAGTGAGCTGAACCAACTCATAGAAAACAGCTTATAGAAGGGCGAGAGTGAGCTAGAGAACCGGAAGCCCCTAGGTGGTGTCAGAGTTGCTGATTTAACTCCCTGGGTCTCAAAAAACCTGTGCTTTCAGATAATTCTGTTTTGCACATAAAGGTGATGCTGTACTTGCTGGACGTCTCACTGCCTGCCAGGCTGCTGTGCTCCCCACTGCGTGCTCCTCCCCATGCCAGCTCTGGAGCTCACCTGGCAGCACAGGAACCATGTCAGGAACTGCAGCAAGAGAGAGTGGTGATGTTCTGCCACCTTAAAGAACTGTGCATGTCAGGCCTGTTTGGCACAGCAGGCAGGTGTATGCCAGCCACAGCAAAGGAGCGGGTGGGGATAAGAAGCCATGCTGCAGGGCAGGAGTGGGCCCACTGCTCAGCATGGTGAAGGAAGCAGGAAAGCATGTTTCTGCTCGGGCATCCTGGCCTCCTCCCCTATCAGAGGGACAAGACTTACTGGGAGCTTAAAATTACTTTCTCCTACAGAGAAATCCAAGGGAAATGCAAGAGAAATCCAAGAACTAGTGGAGGAAGTGTTTTATCAAACTGATAGCCAGGGTTTATGCTTGTAGTGTTTGCTGCCTTGCAACTTGTGAACAAAACAAATCAGTCGGTGAGGCAGCAGCAGTGACTGTTTGGGTAGGTTTGGAGGTGAGAGTTAGATCGTGCTGTTCATGGGATTCCCGAGCTCAGCAACACTTGAGCAGCAGCCCCAAGGCCTGTCTGGACCTGGAAGCCATCAGTAGCCAGACAGCCACTTTGCGAGGAACAGTGCAGCGGATTTAATTGGCTCTAAAGAGCGTCGGCAACCCAGAGTGCAGTGAACAGGAACATGGCACAGCAGGATGACCAGGAAAGGCTTCTTTGACCATCTGAAAGGAGCCAATAGAGACAGATAGACTCAGTATCTGGTGAGAAAGAGCCATGAAAACATCCTTTCAGGTTCAGTCTTATTAACGTAAGGTAATATTAGCACAAGCTTCAGTTGTGGTGCAGCTGCTGGAGTCACTGACCCCAGGCGTGTCAGAAGCCTCCAGCCAGCCAGACCTGCTGATGCCAGATGTACCTCTCCAGGTCACAAACTGCCAGAAGTGTCTGATGCCTCTCAGACTGGACCAACAAACAGTTCTTTTGCAGAAGGTGTGCTGTGGTTGAAGAGATATGTGACTGGGTGAAGGAGTAGGGGAAGAAGTGAATAAGTTACATAGTATTTGAGTGAATGAGTAAGAGATTGACCAGTTATTTACAGAGATGTTACACTCTCCAGGCTCTCAGGAGTCTCAAACCTCCGTGGTAGTGGAGAAGCTGATGGACTCAGAATCCTGGAAGGTAATCAGCCAAGGGTCTGTTGAAGATGAAGGTTGAAAGCAGGTCACTGCAGGTACCAGGAGGAAGGTTCCTCCTCCTGAAAACAATTAGGACTAGCACCTGTTACAACAGGTATGAGGCGCTGGAACTAGAAGTCCAAACAATAGATGAGATGGGTGAAGATCCTTCTGGAATAGTGGGGCCTTGTAAAACAACGCCACCTGTACTCCACGTCACAACCAGATCTTTTAAGAGAAAAAGAGGTGTAGTTTTAATAGGAGACTCCCTTCTAAGGAGAACAGAGGGCCAATATGCAATCAGACCTAATGCACAGGGAAGTCTGCTGGCTCCCAGGAGCTCACGTAAGGGATGTTACTAGAAAGCTCTCCAGTCCAGTAAGGCTATTTGATTACTATCTGCTATTGGTTGTTCAAACCGGCAGAGACAAAAAAAGAGAAGTCTGAGAGCCATCAAAAGAACCTTCAGGTCCTTGGGACAATTGGGAGTCTGAAGGAAGAGGAGTACAGGTAGTGATTTCCTCGATTCTTCAAGGAATAATATTGATAGGATGATGGACCAAGGAAGTCTTAGCACCCTGAGCTGGAGGACCATGTCTGTGAGAATGATCAGCTCCCAGCTGACCCTGAGCTTGTGTGGCACCTGCTGCTCCAGCCGGATCCCTACAAATCTATGGGGTCTGATAGGATTCATCAGAGAATCCTAGAAGGGCTGAGTGATATGGTCGCAAAACTTCTCTCAATGATTTTTGAGCAGTCTTGAGAATCTGGAGAGATTCCATCTGACTGGAAGCTGGCAAATGTCCCGATTTTCAAGAAGGGAAAGAAGAAGGACCCTGGAAAACACAGGCCTGTCAATCTCACTTCAGTGCCCAGTAAAATAATGGAAAAAAATATTCTGGAAGTATTGAAAAAAGCTGGAGGACAATTCAGTCACAGCCAGCACAGCTTCATGAGAGGGGAAGTCCTGGTTGTTGAACCTGATTTCCTTTTATGACAAGGTAGTACATGTAGTTGATCAAGGGAAGCCAATTGGTGTGATCTTTTTTGATTTCAGTAAACCTTTAATTGCTATTTGTCACCGGACAAAATGCCCAGCTCACAGCTGGATAAACACATCATAGGATGGGTGAGAACTGGCTCATGGGTGGGCACAAAGGCTTGGAGTGAATGGGGTGACATCAGACTGGGGACCTGTCACTAGGAGGGTTCTACAGGGCTCCATCATCAGGCCTGTGCTCTTTGACATCTTCATACGTGACTTGGACAAAGGATGAAAAGTAATACTAAATAAGTTTGCTGATTACACTAAACTTGGAGGAGCTGTTGCCTCCCTTGAGGGCAGTGAAAACTTAAGAAATTACAGAGATGGGCAATCGCCAACCATATGAAGTTTAACAAGGGGAAGTGCTGAATTTTGCTCCTGAGATGGGGCAGCCCTGGAGGTACAGACAGACTGGGGAATGAGAGACTGGACAGCAGGGCCAACCCCCAAGGGCCCTGGGATTCTGGTCCTAATGGGTCCCTTCCAACTCTGCACAATCTATGATTCTATGACTTGGCTGTTTGTTCCTAAGCACTGTAAGGACTTCATCTCATCTTTTTAGTGGCAGAAACTAATTTTTTTTAATTTCCTACCTAAATAGAAGTGTAAGTTAAGTAACTGAGTTGAGGAGAGTTTAGATTAAATACACATATACTAAAATAGAACCATTTTTAAGTCTCCAGTACTGCAAGGCTAACAATTAGTTCCATGAAAACAAGAACTAGATGGGGTCAGTCATTATCATTCATTTTAACATTGATCCTTATGCTAAACAACTAAAAAAAAAGGAGGTGCAGCTTTTAACTGAAATGTTTTGGATAGGTACTTTGTTTTGCAGATTGTACTGACCATCATTAGAAAGACATCCTTGTATCTCTCCATCAGGGGAAGCAAAGCTCATTACTTGGCAAATTACAACTTCTGCAGTTTAGAATTATATCAGCTTGTACTCCTGTCTAATTAAAAAAATAATAATTTATTTGAAGATTTACTGTGCCAGCCACTGTAAAAAGAAGCCTGCTGGGTCTAGAAAATAACTCCACTAACTCCATCTGGCATTTGACAGAAATGGTACGTAAGATCTTACAGCTTTTCAGGGTCCAAGATTAGTGCTTGTCTTCAGGGACTGGAGAATCAAGGCAAAAGAAAGTATTTCAAATTGTTTAAGTTCAACATTAAGGCCTAAGCCAAGTAAAATTGTTGTATTCACAGCTGTAATCTAGCTTGGAATGAATTTCCAAATTTGGGTGAGTTTTCTTTCTCCAGAGAACAGGTCGGTGCTCCCCACAGCTTAGGTGTAGTCTGAATGCTGGGTGACACTGCTGCAATGTGTTACTTTGAAGCTGCATTTAAGTCCCATCCGAGATTTGCTATACTTTATCCATAATGTTCCAAAAGTCTGAGGGAAATCATTACTCATTAGTTACCTGCATCACTGTATGCTGCATTTTTCACTCCTCTGTGCACCACTAGGTAGATGGTAGCATGTGCTTTGGTAGTACCCAGAGTTCTTAAAAGTGCATTCAGAGTTACTGCTAAGTATCTCTGGAAATAAAGTAGCAAACACAATGCAGATACATGAAGAGCTTTACAAATAAGGAAAGGTTTCCAGACATTTATTTCTGGAACTGTACACCAGGTATTAAAGTACAACAAATACAAAAAAATGCTCAAAAAAATCAGTGTTTATGTACAAATATTAAAACCAATGCAACAACAGCGACTTCCTCTTGAACATCTGATACTAAAACATGTTCCGATTGTCACTTGATTTGTTGTTATGCACAGGGTAGTTACTTTGAACTGAGAATAACTGGAATTTCTGTTTTATTAGGAAGACTATAACCATTCCTACTTTATTGTACAATTGATAGCATCTTCCTCCTCCTTTCAGTGAAAAATAGGAATAATAAAAATAGTAACCTAGTCATTATCTTACAAATTACTATATTTCATTTCCCTGTCTGTAGACAATGTGCTTGTAATGCTGGGCAAATAGCATCCCTGTTGGTCAGTTTATCCATTAGTTTACATTCAAAGTTGAAATACTCATTACTTTGGTTAAATTAAGTCATATCACTGTGTCCTACCTGAACTGAAGTTTTCCTATATTTTTGACTCTCAATTTCAATTGCACAATTCACTGACCTCATTATACACAATTCCATATTCTTCAAACAGTGTTGTACATCCTTCAGGTAAATTCAGCAGTTTGACCATTACAAGAGGAAGACTAAACACTTAAGAACCTAGCATGGGAAGATGACATGTGACCAACTGTGGTATTGCTATAATCACAGCACCAGTTACACTTCTACATGAATCTGCTACCCTCTTCAGATTCCCTGTACATAAAAAGGATACATTTACCAACACTGCAATTGCCCATCATGGATTTTTTGGTTTGTTTGTATGAAGAAAACATGTGGCAAAGGACAAAGAATTCATCACAGTT
>VWZV01003089.1:117824-130422 GCA_013397155.1 Irena cyanogastra | reverse complement strand
AATTATATTTTGAATAGCTATAATTACATATAACACAATATTACATATAACAATATATATATTACATATAACACAATATTATAATTCAATATTATTATACATGTAAAATATATTGAATTATATTTCTATTATATTATTAATGTATATATGTATATATGTACTGTGGACTTCCATCCTCCTCAGGCTGTTGATGCTGTTTGTGTCCATTTGAGTGCTCTGTCTGTCTGGGATCTGTGTGGCTGGGTGAATACTGTGTGGTGCACACAGGTGCTGTGTTTGTGCCTGCTGGGAGCACACCCCCACTGCTGGTTGGACAGGGGACACAGAAGTTCTGGAGCTGTTGGGTGCAGTGTGGCACATTTTCCCATGACTATGTTGCAAATGATGGCAAGGATGATTATGATAATAACAGTAACAATAAGGATAGCAATAATAAATGTTGTAGAAGGTATTTTTCTACCTTTGTTCTCAGTTCAGGAGCTGGGGTCCCAGCACTCACTCTGATGTGTGTTTCGAACAAACCAGTCCAAAATCCTTTGACTTCAGGGAGAAGTATGATGAAGTCCGTGCTCTTCTTTCACTGCTATGAACACCAGTGGAAGCTATCTTGATTAAAGATATATCTGTGAGGCAACTAGACAACTGCTTTTGAAGCAATACCCTAACTGCAGTAGCCTAAGGTATATAAGTGAAGCAAATTTTTCAAGAAGAAATAGATTTATTGGATGTAGCTGGAACATGTAAGCAAGCCTTTGGACATATTTTGCTCCCTTGTCAAGCTGTAGCTTAGCAAATTTATTCAGGTTAATGCTTCTTGGTCAAACAGATTGAGCAATGAGATAGGGTACCTTTGGGCAGCATCCATGCTGTCAGTGAGCTGAAATCTCTTGGATATCTCCCACCTTCCTGCTACCTGCCTAGCTCTGCAGTAGCACTTGCTGAGCTAAGTAATTAAAGCTGTGTGAAGGACCTGAGATAGCTGTCTTGTGGGAACTCTGAGGGCTGAGAATTCAGAGCTCTTGTTAGCATGTGCCTCTGGTCCGTGTTTACATACCCAGCTCTTTACTGTTGGATTACTATTGTTTTAGCATAAGGCCAAAAAATGGGACACACTTCCAAAAAGTACTGCAAGAATAATTTCATGTTGCATGTGTGAATGTGAATGTTATAGACATAGACTATGTAGCTCACTGGAGACTTTTATTTGTATACCAGAAAACTTATTTTTCCCAATCCTAGCTGAATTTTAAGAAGTGTATTGTAACTTGCCCTTAAATTTCTCAATGTTTAAGGAATAGTTTCATCTACTTTCTCCAGATACTAACTACTGTAATAATTACCAGTTTTTATACAGAAAATTCTAGAAAGATAAACACTCTTCGTTATTTTTAAAACACCTTTTAACTTACTTCTTATCATTGATACTCTAGTTTGGACTGATCAAACCAGTTTTTAGACAACTGTTATGTTCAAAACTGTTGGTCATACCATGATGAAGGCTGATGAATGTATAAATTCAGTGCCAAATTACCTCTAAAGATAAAAAGATTTCTAATATATTGAAAATAGTTTTGGTCTACAAGTGCAGTAGTATTTACAGACGAGTTAGTCTGGTATATCAAGGATCCCTTCCTTTTCTTTTCGAAGCTCAGGAATTATACTTGTTTAACTCTTTCCCTACTTGCCTATCAAAAATGTGTATTATAAAACTAAAACTGTTTCTGTTTGTCGTCCTGCCTATTTTCCCTGGTTAGCCTGAGGTTTTGATGAGAAGAAATTCAATTAGTAGTATTTAAAATAAATAATAATTTAAATTATTTTGCTGAGTTTTATTTTTTTACTCAGAAATGAAAAGAATACTGATTTCTGCATTTTTGGGTATATGGAATCAAAGAATATAGAATTTGAATGCTTTTTAATTTTTTCATGCTTAGATTGTATTGCATACTAAACAAAAAACATGCCTTTAGAGACAGAGCATACTGTGAGCTTTGAGTGCACTGTTAGCTCACATTGGTGAGTTAATTAATTGAGAGAGTAGCAGTATGATAAATGGGGTATGAGTAGCAACTCCAACAGGATTTGTTCTGCAGAGAACTCTATCCTGTCTAATCAGAAGAGGAAGCTATCGGTCAGTTTTGAATATGCTAGGAGACATGCAGTATTACACAATGATAAAAGAGCCTTCAGTCTCAGGAAATCATGATAGAGTCATCTAAATTTTCCATTATATAGTTATATAGTTATTGTCCCATTATACAGTGAACTGAATTTCCATTAGCAAGTCACTCCTATCCCATAGCAGGATTTAAAATTGTAAACAAAGTAGGGTAAACCTGAAGCCTTGTAATCCATCTGTGGATTGATGGTGTGAATGTTGTTCTTTGTGTGTGTTTCCAGAACTCAGCCAGGTAATCCGATCTTTATGTAAGGAAGAAGGGAATTCAGCAAAATGAATAAGACAAATAGACATTATCACTTTTCCAGATAGTTACATCTTTATAAGGCCCCTTCAGACTACAAAGGTATTTCATGTTTTGCTTCATGAAACATAAATAAAACAGCTGATTTCAATACTGTTATCAAAATTCTACTGATAAAAATACATATATATGTGAATTGTGTTAAAATAATATTTTCTTCTATGTTCTTGTAGAATAACTTAAGGAAAAATGAAAGTGGCAGCAATCAAATACTCCCTGAATACCTAAGCAGATTGTAAGTGTTTGCAAGGTGTTGCATTGCAGTATGTCCTAGGAACACAGTAATGTTCTCATGGAATTTTGATGAAGGTTATGCTATTGTTCTTCCAAATTCTTTATGTACCTATCTTGAGGAAATGCTAAGAGACTCAAGCTTAGCATCTTACCTTTTCTGCTTTGATTGAGATTTCCTACTGAATTTGATCTTTTGCATTTCTAATAGAATCATGATGGTCATTAATAACTTCACATTTTTTCAAAGCTGTCACCACACAGAGAGGTTAATTACCCTTGGTGAAAATGAAAAGATATAAAAAGAACAAGGTTGCCAACAAAGCTGAATCTAAAAAAAGACTGGCAGGACACCTCTGTTGAAACTTCACAACTCCACAATATATGTTCCATAAAATTTTAATGTAAATACATCTACTTTAGATAGAGACTTAAATGCAATCCAATGAAGACTTTTTAGGACATGCATGTCAGATGCTCAGCGGAATATCAGAGCCTAAAAATTAATTACACTGACTGGACTGAAAGACAGGTGAGAAGGACAGGTGAAGGTAAGTTTTATTTTCATCTTGCCTGACTTTCTCTTTAAAAAATATCGGTTTCTTTCTCTTTTTTATTTTTTAATATTGTTAATTATCCTGTTCTTAATTCTCCATCCATGTGTCATTCATTTTTTTCCACCTTTTTTCCTCTATTTACAGGATCTTTTAATTTGATCATCAGAGTTCCTCTATTTTCTGGTCAGCCTCTCCAACAAAAATAACAAAAAACGTCATCCTAATTTATGCTTTAAAAGAATTTAATAATCTTGCTACAGCTATAGAATATTCCTAATGTAAGAACCATTACCAGGTTCTCCTTACTGGATATTGTGATTTAGGAGCACAATTCAGGGCTCTCTTCCCCTCACAGGCTGGCTCACTACCCTTCCTGCTCTGGTGGGAGACACAGAAGGCAGAGATTACACATTGAGATAAAAACAATTTACTGGAAACAGCTATGAGATAAGAAAAAGTGACTAGTAAGAGCAATATTAGTAACTGAAGTGTACAAAAGAGGGTGATTTACATGCTAAATGCTCACTGAGTCCAACCCCAAGCAATGAGACTGCAGGCAGCACCAGCCCTCTGCTTCCTCCACCCTGTCTTTTCCCATATGGAAAGGATGCCGGTGTTCTTGGAGGTGCATAGTCCCTTCTTGCTGGCCCCTGGCAATGAGGTAAGATGGTCTTGAACAACCTCTTAGACACGCCCACAGCCACATCCCCTCAGTTATTGCAAGAATTAACTCTGTCCTGGCCAAAATAGAACATGGGACTTGTTACACACCTTGTTAAATTCCTTTGTTCTTGAATTGCAGCTAACAGAATCATGTACACACTATAAGTAAGTTTATAAGGTCTAGGCAGCCAAAGGCTTTCAATCTGTCCATGTAATTCTACAAATTTACTAAAAAATAGGTCACTTAAAACCACAATTCAATTCTTTTTTTAACACATTTGAGCTCAGATGTAGCTTTCAAAAAACACATGACAATTTCCTTCACTAATGTTAGATCTTCAGGGTTTATATGATTTTCAACCATAGGAGTTAGAGATTTACGTTGAAGTTTTGACTTTATTGTAATTAATATCAGCATTTCCAGTAATGTCAGTAAGACCAGAATTTTACCCTTATTTATTTCAGAAGAAAAATGCATTTTTCCTATTATATTAAGAAGAAGGAATTGTTGTTTAAAATACTGTATCCTTGGAAGCTCACGAGGGAGGAATAGGTTAAAGAATATATAACATAACTGTGGCTCTGCACTTTTTTTCAGTTTCAAGTTTATTGATTTGAAGTATGCTAGGCCAGAAGGCATCGTTGCATCAGCTAGTCTGTTGTATTATATATCACAGGCCATTACATTTCAGACAACCTCCACTGAACTTGATAATCTGCATTTGGATATGGATCATTGGCTAATACTTGTCTTCCAAGAAATATAATCTTCGCTAAAAGACACCAGCAGACAGAGAATCTATCACTTTGTTGCTTGTTACCAAGGTTAATAATACTATTAAAATATATTGTGCTTTACTTCTAATTTCAATTTTTCTGACTTCAGCAGTGATTCTTGTTATGCCTTTCTGTTCCAGGCAAAGAAGCCCTATAATAGTGACATTTTCCCCCATGAAAATTGGTAACTCCCTTCTTTTCTGCAGGTATTCAGTGTCTTCATCTGCAGTTATGATGAATGCATATGTCCCAAAATCAGCCCAAAATACTGTTGTGCAAGTCTGCTTTTCTTTGTTTTTTCGATAGACTGCTGGTTCAAAGTGGATTTCTGAAAAGCCTGTAACTATTTTTTATGTCTTTTAAGTTGTGTTAACTTGTAATAGGACCATGATGAGAAGAACATACTCCAATCTCCTCCTCTCTCCCAACAAAGCTTCACATATTAACACCCCATTCTCCAATCCCAGTGTTGTGTTTTAAGCTGTTCTTTCAGAATCTTATAAATTTCCCTTACAGAGAGAGAAGAAGAATGATTTCTAGGTAAGAACATAACTTGATTTTGAAAGTGAATGTGGTATATTATTAAAGTCTCTTGAGCCAATAATGTTAGTGCCTTGAAATAACCCATATAAATAATGAATCAAAGAAGGGATGTACAAGCTCTTTCAGCAGGTACTTACACAGGAATAAACTACTGAAGGTTTTTACCTGAAAGTCTCATTATATTGGTTTTAGAGGTGGGAAACTATGTTCCACAGCAGAGCATCTTCTACACTTTACTGTAGAGGGCGGATGCATCAGTCTGAAGCAAAAAAGGCATCTATAGTTATTAACTATTCATGCATAAAATTTGTTACAATTTTCTCAATATGTTCCATTTTACATGATTTTTACTTTTTTTTCATCTCTGCTGATGCCTAGATTTTTAGCTTTTCATGTATTTGTAGCTTTGTGGATTTTTAATATACAGTTGTATAGTTTCTAGTACCTTTCCTGTCCTTTCTCACATTTTAGAATAATAAGCTAACCCTTTCTAACACTTCCTTAAAATTCTCTTTAGTCTTATTCCCAGGAAGAGAATTTCTAGCAAAGACGTCTTGTTTTTCGCCAGAATTTGAAAGACATAACAAGATATAGGACAAAGCTCCAAAGGGCTGACCCAAGGGTATGTTGCTGGGGCAGCTGATCTCTTATTGGATGTACCTGTTAGATATACTAATTAATTTCCCTTACAAAAATTGTAGAAGTCATGTATCATGCGAGTGCTCAGCCATATTTGTGCATCTGAAAGCTTTCATTAAAGAATTGCCTTTTATCTTACCACCCAATATTGTTTGGAAAGTTTTCGTCTTTTGAGTCTAGGCAACACTGCAAAGATCAGAAGTTGAAGAATCAAAATAAACAATTAAAACTTGTAGACAACTTTTAAGAGTTTTCTCACATGATAAGAATAAAAAAAAATAATCAGGAAAAGATTCTACTCGTCTGGTATTTTTCTATTCAGTTTTGTGTGTTTCTGCATCCCTGTGGCCATTTCAGTTTGGGCTGACCTGAGGGGTCAGGCCTAAGGTCCACACCCATGTATGTTTTTCTCTAGTCTGGCTTCTCAGCCAGGGCGTTCTCTGTGCTTGCAGAAACAGCCATTTGTCTTGGCAGGGAAAGTCATGTTTAGCTGAACAGCTACAGATAGCTTGGCTAAACTAAACTGCCCAGCTTTGACAGCCTGAGGGGTAAATCAAGAATCCATGTGCATAAGAGCTGCAAAGATGTAACTAAGAAATGAACCAGGAAGCATGGCAGCAAAATTTTGGGAGTCTCAGGCAGTATTGCATTCATTGAAGCTGTCTGTACCTAGGAGTATGGAGAGCCAGATGTGATTTACCATGAAACATTAAGAGTTTATCTAACATAGTGGGCTAATTAATTCTGAAAGTTAATTGTTAGCTAAAGCTTTGCACAGCCTAGCCTCAGATGTTGTGGGTACTCCAAGTGTTAAACGTGCAGAAACAGCAGCAGAAATATTTATTATTTATTAATTATAATAAATGATTTTTATAATAACTTTTATAATTACTTCACCTGAAAATTGAATTTATCTAGTTATTATAAATCCAGTCAAAAGCCTTGGAGGAAGAAAAAAATGATAAATACAGAGACAAACTTCCTTTTCAATAGCTGCTATATAATTATATTGATTCAAAATAAGTGAAATAGGGTAGACAAAGTTATCAAACATTGTGGAACTGTTTAACAATTACTGTTGTGTATATTCAACCTATGAGATTCAAAATTTGCCATTGTGCCACATTGCTGTCAAGGTGGTATAGAGTTTTCCTCTATCTGTCAATGTTTTTTCCAGTCAGTTTGCCCACACTCAATTCAAGTATCATTACCTCAATTCCAAGTGCAGTGGAAATAATTTTTAAATTACAGTGTACAAAGACAGAAATTTCTTGTATGTGTTAACTTTCTGAAGATGTGTTCTAACATTTTTTCACCCACTGCAGCCTAAAACTTGTTTTATCAGGAATTCCCAATATTTTTCAGGCTAAAGCTTATGAAGTTTTTTTTTAATTTTTCAATTTATTTTCTCTTTTTGATTCCATTATGTGAGTGTGATAACTGAATCAATTCTCACATTGGAGAAGCCTTGCTGAAAAAAATGTTTACTGCCTTAAGTGATAGTACAGCAAAGAGGTGGAGAGTCAGCTTCTGGTGACAGTCCAGTCTGCATGAGCCTTAAACAAACATTCTTTGAATTTCATTAGGAAAAATGTGACACAAAGCAATTTGGAAGGGATCTAGCTTACAAGTCCAGTATCACATTCTAAAGTTTAGAGGTACTGCAATGTCCCCTTTACTCTAACTTGTACTCCTGATATTAGGTCTCTTTTCAATTCCACATGCTGTATTGTCTTCTGTCACTGTCACTGTTCTGTCTGCTGCCCTACTAACTGCACAGCTGGAATTCTGACTGGAAGGGAGAATTTTATTTGAATTCTTCACATGAGATCTCCCTTCACATCTTTAGTTTTAACACCTAAAATAAAAACAAACGTTACAAATTAATTTGCTGGGGAAATATATCCTGCAGGAGAGACAAATAAATTAAAATATTCAGAACTGGTATTTCTCATTTTGATATAAAGTGACAGAAATGCTTAGTCTGCCCATCATGGACATGATATTGCTCATTGACCTCAAAATACTTTTCAAAAATAAGAATAATTGTCAGTAGGACGCACCATATGTGAAAGCTGATGAATGATATGTACTACCCAGAAAAGTAAACTTGGAATGATTGTGACAATTGTTTTGAGAGCCAGGGCTAAATTAAGAGGCATTTAACTTGACTAAATGAATGTAGAGCATGGAGATACAGAAGAATTTGATAATTTCCTTCCACTAATTATTTGTTACTAACTGAATATTTTCCAACAAACCTCATTAATCAATGCTAATGCAGTGTCTCACAATAAGCACAATGGCCAGTAAGTTCAAAGCTGCAATACAGCTATATTTGCACATTATAAAACTGCCCATTTCTCTTTTCATCCAGTAGTCAGGCAAAGTCAGGCACTGAATGTGCTCAGAAGGACAACATTTTTCTTTGATATTGGACTTCAGCATGCACACTGCTCTTCTGCAGATCTCTTTATTCAAAAATGTTTGTAGTTCAGAGTTGTTTGCTCTTATAACCTCACCCTTTTAGACCTCTTTACTTTTTTTTTCAGTTTTCATTTTCTGAGAGCTATTTCATCTTTTCTATCACTCCTTTCAGTGGAGTATTCTAGCAATTGAAAGTAATATAAGTTGAGACCTTAAAAAAATTTGAAAAACTTAGTATTCTGTCTCAGCAATCACTGAATACAAGGTGATGAAACAAATTCTAAAGTACACTAAATGTTATTCCCTAGTACAGAGTACAGAAATCATAAAAACTGGTAACACCGAAATGGTACTGCTAAAGTTACTAGCTACAGCTACAACATGTTTTTTTTCTATATTAGTTGAAAATGGATCAACCTTATATTCCTAGAAAACATGATCTAAATCAAAGTATTCTGTTAGATATTTTCTAAATCAGAAATCAAATGCTATTTAAAATAGGTATACTATTTTCTCACAATCTGGAATTTTAGAAAATTTATGCTCAACCACTGCAATGAGAATTTCCTACAGAGATTACAATTCACATCTATGTGCTCACACACACCACCTACACTTCAAAGAATGCTCCAAATGCTGAGTTTTGTGACTAGATGCTTGCAAGGAACTTGCAGCTCAGAGGCAGTCAGAGTAGGTTGATTTATTTATCTCTATTTTTAACCTATAATGCTAAATTTACTTTACTATCTGTGATGAGTTTGTTTTGCTTCAAATCACTTCTTCCAAAGGTGTTTTTTATTTTCTAGATATGCTGCCTGATTTATGTCTTTGATTGAAAATCCTTTGTGATTTAGAGGAATGTAAAACCAAGTATGCTTGTTTTTTATTTCTTGTTGCATAATATGACTATTGTCTGTGAGATCTCTATAAAACATCACAATATCTTATGCAGTGCATGATACAGTTAAGTAATGCAGTGTTTTAAATCTTGCCTAATTTTCAACTTTCTGATAAATTGAAAGAGGTTTCAATACATTTTTCTCTTCTAAGATACAGAAATAATAAAATATGACCTTCTTCTGTGTGACAATCAGAGAAAAATGGAGCTATAAGGAGAGAACATATGGCAAAGTTCTTCCTTTAGAATTTTTTTCTTTCTTATTTATTTTCTATTAAAGATTTCTGAAAGGAAGCTCATACCTGAACAGCAAGGATTTTAAAGGATCTGTACATCTGTAAAGAAAGATAAGTAGAATTTGTGTGTGGCTTTGCCACAATTTTGAATCTTTTATGTTTGAGACCAAATTCTTAACGATGTAGGTTCAGAAAAGCTGTTGTGAACGTGACATAATTTCTAATATCCTGCAAAAAATATCCTGAACTAGTACATAAGCTACTTGAAACAGCCATGTCTCCAGTCAGTACCTGAAGATGATATCTTATTTTGTAGAGCAGAACTCCTGTTTGTACTGTAATGAAACAATCTGACATTCCATGGACAAAACATACCTTAATCTAGAAAAATGTATATTTCAATTAAGGTAGCATTGAAGATGTATAGGATAAAAGCCAGTAACACAGTTAAGCTATTTATTATAGCTTAATAAAATAGGAGAGGTACTAAATATTGCCTATTATTATTACTAAACACATAAAATATAGAGCTAATAAAATAAATATACTAAATAATGTACAAATATGAAAGAAATTAAAAATAAAATATGATATAGAATAAAAAACTTATTGACTTGAGCTTTTTATGAGAAGTTTAATTTAGAAAATACCCGTAAATCAGATTTCATCTAAGACTGCATAATCTCACATACACTAATATTGTGATTGGAACAACACTTTGCAATGAAAAATATTCTGACAAACAGCTTTCAGCAGCTCCAAACACGATTTCATCACCACTTTTCTCCTTCAATCTGGTATAACCACATAAAGCTTTGTGATTTAAATTGGATTGTAAACTTTTCATTGAAGAGACTGTGCCTAGTGGTCCTGTGCAAAGCAACCCTGAGGTTCCCTCCTGAGTGGCATCCCTGGCAAAGCTCTGTCATGCTTATATTGAACACATTAACATTGCACAACTCACACAAAATTCATGGCTTTTGTAACTGGAATCCGTAAGATTGTGACTGAAATTATCTTAACAAAGGCTGAAATTAAAGAACATTACTCACTCACAGGAAAAAAAAAAACATATTTGTTCTAAGTGCCAATGTCTCATTCAGACTGGAATTTTCTTTCTGTCTGAGAATTTGCATGATAAAAGCAAATGATGAATGGACATGGGACTGAAATGTTTGGGAGAGGAGCCTGTGACAGTTCCTTTGAAGCTTTAGGAGTTTATAATGTAAATAAGTGTTTAGGGGATTATTAACATTCACATATTTTACCCCAAAGGCTTTCTGTAAGGTCAGCTTTTAAGCAGTTGAAGTATGCAGAAAGAATTGTAAAATGTATGTATGAACATGTTCAAAGACTTTAGAGAGTCTGTGCTGCAGAATGTTTTCATTTGACTTTTAATATGCTATTGTATTTGCCAAATTAGTGTATATAACTAGTCATCATCAGATAATTATATATAACATACGCCTTGAGAGTTTTGGAAGTCAAGGAATGCTAGCAGTTTTTTTTTTTATATGAAACATTTTGGCTCCAGAATATCACCAAAAGAACAGACAGGACTAAGAAGAAGAGTTTTCAAATGAGCTTTAACAAACAGGGGGCTAATTTATTATGGGTGCAAAGAAGGTAACTCATTTCTCAGAAGTACAGCTTCATACAGCTGTTATCTAAAACGTGTCTGGAAAGCAGTGGGCTTCTTTATATGTCCAAATGCATTTGATATCCTGAAGCACACATTTAAATTCACAGGCTGAGGAAAATGACCAGTGCAACTCTAATTTCCAGCTAAATTATTAACTGTTAACTATTATTAGTATGATTAGGGGTTTCACATAGTGAAACCCTTATATCATAGTAATAATAACTCCATGAGACTTACTGACTTTTTTATTTGTTGAACATACTATTGAAATGTTGAAAAAAGCCTTATTTTTCTCATTCAAATAAAAATAAATTATGTGAAAATCTAAGCATAAAAGCAATTATACTCACCTTTTTTATTGCAATGTTGACCTGAATTATCAGTTTGCAGAAAATAAATCAACCTATTAAAAATATTTTTGCATGTGTACTGAATTCCAGGTCTCTCTGTTACACTCTATCACTGAAATTCCATGAATGATGATGTAGCCACAGCTTACATGAACAGCTATCATTTCAACATGAATTTTGACTCCTTGACAAGCATAAATGTCGACCTTAACTAATGAATTTGGTAATATAATATCCATTCATATATTACTGATATACTCCTACAGTATGCTGAAGCTACAAAAACTGTCAAAAGCTGCTTGTCATCCCTAATCAACATTTGCTATTTCCCCTAGAAATCTAATTCAATTACAACTGTCAAGAATAAATCACGAATAACTTCTGCAAACTGAATATTCCTTTGTTTCACTCACTGTGCCTTGAGGAATTTTTATCTCCCTTTTGTCTATATTTCAACAATTTACTTCATAAGGAAGAATTGACAAAGGGCATAGCAGGAAAGGGAAAGAAAAAATGTTGGATAGCACTCATTCTTGAGATAAGTTAGTTGAAAAAGCTGAATTATTCATACACCAATACAGTCACACCTAGGGAAGTGCAAAGTTTCTTATCACAAGGAGAAAGAAAGAAATAATTCAATCTGTTTACTAACATGTATAATGCAGCCATTCACTCAATTCTGCAAACATTTTCTTATCAAATTGCTTCTTAGAAAATGAGAAATAAATTGCTTTGACTGTATTTATACATTGCTTATATAGCAATTTTCCCTTAGTGTTTGTCAAATACTCCAAATAGCCATAAATTCACTCTGTCTGTCTTGGTTATGCAGTGAAACAACAGTACTGCAGTAATGCCAAAGTCATATGGTTCCTCAGAGTTTTTAAATAATAAGGTTAGAAATAAAAGTTGGCATTTTTGTTCTAATCTGCTGGATAGTCTCATCCAATTAAAATACACACATGGAGATATGAAGAAAATTCTGAATTTAAAATGCCAAAATTATAATATGAAAAAAATCCTATTGACATATAATAAGGAAAGACGTTTTTCATTATCTAAAAAAAGTAACCTCTCCAGGAAGCTGAAATTAGAAACTAATCTTGAACTGCTGTTTCAAAGACTCTGATACATTACTCAAAAATTTTTATT
>VWZV01003089.1:78448-117819 GCA_013397155.1 Irena cyanogastra | reverse complement strand
CTGTTTTGGGTAGCACACAGCTTCATATTTTGCACAGAGGCAGAAAACTACATGTATGGGCTTAAATATACTGTCTTAATCAGGAACTGATCCATATCCTATGTATGTCTCATTAAATATATATATATATGTATATTTAAATTATATATATTATGCATATTATTTATTACATATATGTCTATATGTAATATTCTCTATATAAATAGACATATTTTTCTTGACATTAAAGCTAGAAACATGACTTTGTAAACTTTTCAAATAAAGTTATCCTCATAGTTCATCCTTGAATAAATTTCAATAGTAATGAAGGAGAGACCCAAATAGGCAGAAAAAAGGAGACCACTTTTGAAAACTACCTTGCCACAACTCAGAAGCAACAATTAACTAATGAGTTTAGTCTATGGATTTAGAAATATATTTAACTGACAAAGACCATCAAATTGCTCTGTTGAAGATGGTGACTGATTGTGTAACTGCTAATTTACAGGACTTGGTGGGAAAACCTCTGCTTGTGAAAGAGGAATTCAGCGCAGCTTTCAAATACTGGATATATTTCAAAGATCAAACTAAAATATTAATTGAAACAACAAAAAATATAAATGATAACTTCCTTACTAAAAAAATTGTTTAGATTTGACATAAGGAAAATATATTAAGTTTTATCTTCATATGACCATAGAATCACAGAATGGTTAAGGTAGAGAGGGAACTGCTGGAGAGCATCTGGTCTAATCCTTTGATCAAGCAGGGGCACTTAGAGCTTGAAGACATATACAGACAGCTATATTGTATGTCTCCAGTTATGGAGACTCCAAAACATGCAGCTAAATTATTAATTAAGACATCTCTCTATGTTACAAGTGGAAGAATACAAATCAGAAGCTAGGAATTTGAAAGAAAATTAGTACTACACATGGAGAAATGTAGCCAATATAAGGCTAAAAAGGAGGAGGCTTTGTACGTGTCAGAAACAATTATAATCATAAGTTTTATCCATTAATAATCACATTTATATTCTGTTCTTATGAAAATATCAGATGTTATATTTAGATTACTTGAAAAAAAGGTATACTCTTTCTTCTTTAATTATTGGATTAATGTTGCAATGCCTGTGCTCAAGTTTAATGGGTTTTAATCAGAGAGTTTACTTAACTTGCTGCCAAATATCTGACCAATGAATATTCTGCACTATTAACATTGATTTTCTGTAAGTCTTGGAATGCTGGTGCAGTTCTCCAGAGACTGAAAGAAAGTTGATATTGTGATAACATTCAAGAAAGGTGAGTTGGATGACCTGGGTGATGTTAGGCCTGTCAGTCTGACATTGATCTTAGACAAAGTAATGGAAAGAGGCTGAAAGAACACTTGAATAATAAAGAAATAAAGGAGGTAAATATAATTAATGCCAGTCAAAATGGGTTTATGGAAAATAAATCTTATCAAACTGACTTGAAAACTTCTTCAACATTACAATCTTTGTCAAAAATTAAAATGGGATTGATGAAATACACCACATGTTTTTCTTTTGCTGTTATACCACACACTGTCTAATAAAAAATGGGGGGACAAAATCAGTCTCACACACAATAAATAGGTGTAAAATTGTCTAGGTAGAAAGTTTCAACCAAGAGTTGAAAAACTTTCAGTAGTTAAGTTTCTAGCAGGNCTATATCATAGTAATAATAACTCCATGAGACTTACTGACTTTTTTATTTGTTGAACATACTATTGAAATGTTGAAAAAAGCCTTATTTTTCTCATTCAAATAAAAATAAATTATGTGAAAATCTAAGCATAAAAGCAATTATACTCACCTTTTTTATTGCAATGTTGACCTGAATTATCAGTTTGCAGAAAATAAATCAACCTATTAAAAATATTTTTGCATGTGTACTGAATTCCAGGTCTCTCTGTTACACTCTATCACTGAAATTCCATGAATGATGATGTAGCCACAGCTTACATGAACAGCTATCATTTCAACATGAATTTTGACTCCTTGACAAGCATAAATGTCGACCTTAACTAATGAATTTGGTAATATAATATCCATTCATATATTACTGATATACTCCTACAGTATGCTGAAGCTACAAAAACTGTCAAAAGCTGCTTGTCATCCCTAATCAACATTTGCTATTTCCCCTAGAAATCTAATTCAATTACAACTGTCAAGAATAAATCACGAATAACTTCTGCAAACTGAATATTCCTTTGTTTCACTCACTGTGCCTTGAGGAATTTTTATCTCCCTTTTGTCTATATTTCAACAATTTACTTCATAAGGAAGAATTGACAAAGGGCATAGCAGGAAAGGGAAAGAAAAAATGTTGGATAGCACTCATTCTTGAGATAAGTTAGTTGAAAAAGCTGAATTATTCATACACCAATACAGTCACACCTAGGGAAGTGCAAAGTTTCTTATCACAAGGAGAAAGAAAGAAATAATTCAATCTGTTTACTAACATGTATAATGCAGCCATTCACTCAATTCTGCAAACATTTTCTTATCAAATTGCTTCTTAGAAAATGAGAAATAAATTGCTTTGACTGTATTTATACATTGCTTATATAGCAATTTTCCCTTAGTGTTTGTCAAATACTCCAAATAGCCATAAATTCACTCTGTCTGTCTTGGTTATGCAGTGAAACAACAGTACTGCAGTAATGCCAAAGTCATATGGTTCCTCAGAGTTTTTAAATAATAAGGTTAGAAATAAAAGTTGGCATTTTTGTTCTAATCTGCTGGATAGTCTCATCCAATTAAAATACACACATGGAGATATGAAGAAAATTCTGAATTTAAAATGCCAAAATTATAATATGAAAAAAATCCTATTGACATATAATAAGGAAAGACGTTTTTCATTATCTAAAAAAAGTAACCTCTCCAGGAAGCTGAAATTAGAAACTAATCTTGAACTGCTGTTTCAAAGACTCTGATACATTACTCAAAAATTTTTATTTGAAAATTTAAATATATAAATAACTTTTGTATATATACATCAATTAAGTAAAAAGGCCACAGTCAAGATGCACAATTTTCTTCCACCAAAACCATCTTTTTCTGGGTACTGGGAATATGTTCAAGAGAGGAAAAACCTTGAATTCAAAGGAGAGAATATCAGTCATATATGTTACTAAGAATTGTTCTTTCAAAAGTAGATAATTGCATAGAAATTGTTATGATTTCTCCATAGAAATACTTATGAGTAAAATTATATAAATATTAATTTAAGATAAGAAAAATTAGAGTTTTCTCTGTTTCGAAAGTGATTGGAATGGTTTTAAATGAAGAAAGAATACAGCAGAAAAGGAGAACCTCTCTCTGGAAGAGGAGAACCTGGATGATGGAGAGCTTCATTCTACTTGTCATTGCCCTACACTTCAAGACACAGATTTCTAAAACCTGTGGAAGAGATGGCTTAGAGAATCTTGGATAGCACTGGGCATGTGTTGGAACAAGACTCCATTGCTTATGGTAGCTGGAACCTCAGTGCACTGCGTGTTCACTATGTGTTTTCTAGGGGCTTGGGATCCTGGCTTTCCTGTGAATACCTTGTCAGACCTGTGTGGATGGCTTGAGTAATTTGAAGGCTCTTAGACAGCGCTGACATCAGCCTGTTGGGCTGTTTTGGGTAGCACACAGCTTCATATTTTGCACAGAGGCAGAAAACTACATGTATGGGCTTAAATATACTGTCTTAATCAGGAACTGATCCATATCCTATGTATGTCTCATTAAATATATATATATGTATATTTAAATTATATATATTANNNCAAAACATGCAGCTAAATTATTAATTAAGACATCTCTCTATGTTACAAGTGGAAGAATACAAATCAGAAGCTAGGAATTTGAAAGAAAATTAGTACTACACATGGAGAAATGTAGCCAATATAAGGCTAAAAAGGAGGAGGCTTTGTACGTGTCAGAAACAATTATAATCATAAGTTTTATCCATTAATAATCACATTTATATTCTGTTCTTATGAAAATATCAGATGTTATATTTAGATTACTTGAAAAAAAGGTATACTCTTTCTTCTTTAATTATTGGATTAATGTTGCAATGCCTGTGCTCAAGTTTAATGGGTTTTAATCAGAGAGTTTACTTAACTTGCTGCCAAATATCTGACCAATGAATATTCTGCACTATTAACATTGATTTTCTGTAAGTCTTGGAATGCTGGTGCAGTTCTCCAGAGACTGAAAGAAAGTTGATATTGTGATAACATTCAAGAAAGGTGAGTTGGATGACCTGGGTGATGTTAGGCCTGTCAGTCTGACATTGATCTTAGACAAAGTAATGGAAAGAGGCTGAAAGAACACTTGAATAATAAAGAAATAAAGGAGGTAAATATAATTAATGCCAGTCAAAATGGGTTTATGGAAAATAAATCTTATCAAACTGACTTGAAAACTTCTTCAACATTACAATCTTTGTCAAAAATTAAAATGGGATTGATGAAATACACCACATGTTTTTCTTTTGCTGTTATACCACACACTGTCTAATAAAAAATGGGGGGACAAAATCAGTCTCACACACAATAAATAGGTGTAAAATTGTCTAGGTAGAAAGTTTCAACCAAGAGTTGAAAAACTTTCAGTAGTTAAGTTTCTAGCAGGACCCTATCAGATTTGATTTTTTTTGTTTTGTTTTGTTGTTGTTTGTTGCCTATGCTATGTATGGTAGGGAAGCATTACTCCTCGTTAAGCGTGCTAAGAGAAATATGATTGAAATAGTTGAATGAGACCTGTTACTGATATTATGAAGTCTGATTTTCAATAAGCTTTGCTCTACCCGATGAAAAAAGTTAACTACATCGAAACATTAATTAAAAAAATACAAAAGAAAAATTAGGCTTTATTTGCAGCAGGGTGGGTGCTACCACATAAAACAGAGGTCTAAGAAATACTTTGAGTAATTTGAGTAATTAGTTGAGAATATACATTGACTGTTATGCTGTAACTCCTAGGAATAATGTAATCTGTGAATTCATAAATAAAGTTACTATGGTCTAACGTTTCTGGAAAGTCTCCAACTTTCTTTTCTTAGACTGCTGTAATTTTATCTTAGTAGCACCTAGTTTTGGAGTTCTCTTCAAAGATCTTGGATGGAACAGGTTCAAAGAAGAACAGCATAAGTGGAGAAAGAAGTGGAAAGGGGAACATTGGTGGGCAAGAGAAGTTTCTTCCATCTATCAGAAAAATTATGTAATAATGTCAGATGGCTTGTAGTTGAAGCTAGATATATTCACATATTAAATAAAATAGTTTTAAGAGTAGCATGAGACATATTTTAATGAAGTGATAAGCATTTGTTATTCTTAAATTCTTAAATGCAGGTTGATTCCCTCATCCTGATCTAACTCAAGCAGGAATTAATTTGAAGTCTTACATTACACACAAAAAAAAATACTGGATGATTAAATGGACTTTTATGGCTGCAGTCCACGAATCTATAGCAACAGGGAGAGCTGACTTCTTTGCTCTACTTGCCAATAAAATGAATTAAGTCTGATCTATATAGAAAATGTTCACTATCAGAATAATAATTGGATAGTATGTGATTTTTTTATTAAATAATTACGCTGGTAAAATCTCCAGTGTAAATTCACCTATACACAGGGCAGCTTAGTCTGTTTTTTAAACCAAATAAACATGCTGATTTACATTGGAATTACTGGACATTCACGAGAGACTTTAAGCTTAAAATGAAAGAACTTTTACAGTTATGCTGTGCTTAAAATTTATAATAAGTAATGAACTAACTAAACCTTGACGAGATATCTTGACCAAGCTAATATTTTGAGTAAGAGGAAAAATATGTTTTGACCAACTTCATGAGAAAATGTTCTGTGACAGTTTGTTCCTTATAGCCAAACTGTTCTGTGTGTCGTCACAGGGAAAAGTATTCAGTGGAATAAAGTGCATTTCTTAATTCACTGTACTTGTGTGTCGATGTTTTTGCAGCAGGCGTGGCTACAGGTGTGACTTCTGGGGAAAGCTGCCAGAAGCTTCCCCCGTGTCCCACGGAGCCAGTGCCAGCTGACTCTGGGACTGACCCTGCTGGCCAAGGATGAGTCACTTGGAGAAGACAGTAGCACCTCTGACGTAACATGTTTAAGAAGATAAACACAGTTATTGCCCAGAAGTAATTGCAGCCAGAAAAGAGGAGTGGGCACATGTGAGAGGAACAGCTATATCTGCATGTTAGCTTATGTCTGACACTGGGGTTAGTGAAGGAGGGGCAGGAGGTGTTCCAGGCACGGGAGCAGACATTCCCTGAACCCGTGGCGCAGCCTATGGACAAGCAGCCATGTCCCTGCAGCCCAGGGAGGAGCACAGAATGCAGAGATCCACTAGGAGCCTGTGGGAGAGGCTCACACTAAGCAGGCTCCTGGCAAGGACCTGTGGACTCACATAGTACAGCAGGTTTCCTGATGGGATTTGTCACCTTGTAAGGGACCCACACGGAAGCAGGCTGTCCTTGAAGGACTGCAGCCCATGGAAAGGGTCCTACACTGTGACCCTACGGGGGATCTATGATGGAGCAGTTTGATCCTGAAGAGCTGCATCCCATGGAAGTGACAGGGAGAGAGTAGTTTGTGAATAAGTGCAGCCTGTGGGAAGGAGAAGTTTGTGGAGGACTGACTGCCATGGGAGGGACCCCACAATTAGCAGGGAAAAAGTTGCTCCTTCCACTGAGGAGCAAGGACTGGCAGAAAGAACATGTGGTAGCAGGGGTCCAGATATGAGAAAACAAAGCTAGCATGTAGTGAGACAGATTTGGTTTAAATCTTGCTTACAAGTGACAAGCCTGAATCTGAAAATCTGAGACTGGGTTTACCATAAACTGTAATTTAACAATTTCTCATGGATACCTTGAACTCAAATTCATTTTTCGTTGAGGGCTTTAACCACATAGGCAAATCTGCAGTCTCACATCATCCTTACTGACTTTCTAAATTGTTTTAAGCATGGTAGCTGCTGTCAGTATTATATTTATAGGCATAATTTCTCTGGACCTAGCATAATTCAGTAATCTGCTCAAATATTTAGCTCTGGAATCCAAATTCTGAATTCTGCAAACCGCTATGTAAGTGGTGGAAATACATGAAACTATAGGTTGAACACCAGCAGCCCCCTTCACCACAACAGCATTACCATGGATAAGAGAATTTCTACTTTATATAACCTGGCAACAGTCTATATATTCTTTAGGTTTTAAGAGTTTCTATCCTTTATGGACAAATTTCTCTCATGGTAGTAATAATGGAGATAGCTCTATAAACAAAATATTTGCAACCGTCAACACTAAACATACTAAAACTCATCTTAGTAAAAAAAGTTAAAACATAAAAGCTGGTCTGACCAGTTCTGGCTCTAAAATGGTGAATTGAAGTGGAGATAAAAAACCCAAGGCTTGTGAGGAGCTGGTTATATTACCACAACCTCAGAGGAGAGAATGGACAGTCAGGCTTTTTCCAGGTAAACCCAAACTTCTCAGCATGTAACTCTGGCCTCTTGTTATGATCAATGAAGATTTTTTTTCTATAGCTGTGCCTGCCTTTTTCCTTCCATGTTATTGATGGAGTACTGATCCCTGTCAGGAAAATGAACACACAGGGGATCATAAGAAAAAATAGTAAACATATAAAAATCCCACTGTGAGACAAAAATAAAATGATTGAAACTGTTCCAGTTAGACCCCTATATAAGTAATAACAACTGTAAGCATACAATAAGGACTAAGAAAAATAGATTTTTGATACTATTTAACCTCTCATCATAGCTTTAAAAAGCCCTGTTAAACAGAAAAGAACTAACAGTATGATGCTTTCTAACAACGCATCAAAAATCCTTGGAACTCATCCCTACAGATGGAATTGAGAATCTATATGCTAGACATATTTTCTAAATTGTTAAATAGTTTGGAAAATGTGAACATATGACTCCTGTGTACCCTCTAAAGACAAATATATGTTTCTTATAGAAAAACACATGTGCTTTGGTATGCAACTTCAGGAAATTGTGAGAAGAAGTAACTTTTTAATCAATACAGTTCTCTTGTTAATACCCAGAAGTTAGGAAAGCTATTCTTCCTAACACATTGAAGGACTCAATAAGAGTAGGAGTTGAGTTATTAGGTGCAACAAAATTATATTCCTTTATCTATGCATGGAGATTTCTTAAATCTTGAGTAATTTTCTCTCTGTTAAAGCAAAAACCAAGTTCAAGTATAATTTTATGAAGTACATGTAAAAAGCTGCACAAAATTGTCAGCATAGTTGCAATACTGTTCTCTTATCTGTAGAAAAATTAATATAAGAGACATTTGGAAAAGGAGGCATGAAAGTGCCACAGAGTTTTTGACATTTTAGCAATGATAGGAAATATTGTTTACATGAAGTATATATATTTTGTCCTATCACAAAACAGAAAGAGGTGGCTATTCCTGGTGAATTCTGTCATCTCAACTGAGCTTACACTTCTACGGACAGCCATCAATATTTTTGTTACTGTTGTTGTCTTCTTGGTTAATTAGCATATGTTACATCCTTCAATTTTATGAGTGCAGGTTATTGGAAACAAATATAAGCATCAAAAATCATTCTTGTTTTCATCTTTTATTTCCCAAGCCCCCAAATCTGTGCTTTTTAACTTCATCACCCACATTGACATCAATCTCATATCTCCATTATTCAGCAGACTAATTTTGAAGGAAATGGCATTAAAAGTTAACAGGCAGCTAAATGGAAAATAGTGACTTATAGATGTCAAAAAAAAAGCATTTTGAGAAAGTATATGCATGCTTTGTATGAAATCTTAACTGTATTTTTTGTGAACAATTTATAGGGAAATGCCCCCAGAATTCAATTTGAACTGGTGGAGTTGCTCTCCTCCTCTCATGAAAAATTATGTTGACATGTTTTTAGTGCCAGATCAGATCTGCAACTAATTTGTGCTGAATCTATTCATTTGGGCTTATTCTTCTTTAGAGCATGATGCACTTGTTCTTTGAGATGCTTGCTTTCCTAAATATTAAACCTAAGGCATTTATTCACCACTGGCACCTTCAGGGATTTTTATAAAAAATCTCTGTTAAGAATACCTTGTAATTGGTATTTAATTCTTTGCAAATGTCTCTGGAGGCTACAGATGTGTGACATTTATTGTATATATTGATTTCTTAACTTAGTATGCATATTAGACAACATCTGCAAAAGACAGTAAAGCCCCTTATGGTTTAAGTTAAAACTAAATTATATAAAAAAAACAAAACTTAAAAATCAGTGGGCTTCAAAGACTAGAAGAACCCAAAATCTAGTCCCAGTAATTCTCAGGAAAATAATAAGTGGCTCTATCCTAACAGTTAAAGATATACTATTTGACATATTGTTATCATAGCATCCAAGTCTTACCTAAACCTGTAAAATTATCCACTGCAAATAGCATATAATATTGCAATTAGTATTGTTTACCAGTCATTTGTTACTAAAACTGATTAGGTTTGAAAGAAGAGTCATGTAAGAAAATCAAAAATCCACATATTTTGCCGTGAAAGGACATGACAGGCACTTAAGTGTAAAAATTTAATACATGGTGGGTTTAGATTAAAACCAGTAAATTATGTGTGAAAAAAACTTCCTAATGTGCAGTAATGACAAAAGTAGAACCCATAAGTTGCTTGATTTGTAAGAAAATAAATAAATTTCAGGTTTTTTCTACTAGGTGTTCCAAACCTGATTTTGATAAATGTGCTTGAGTTTAGGTTTCTATTCTCAAGCTGAATTTTGTGTCAGGAGGACTCAATGTTCATGTGACTCTTCCTAATCACACCCATACCAGCCCTCAGCAGGAAATAACTAGGACTGGCCAAACACACACAAATCCTTTGCTACTCACACTAATTAGTGAGTATGCTTGAACTTACTCATTAAGGCTGCAAGATGAGTCTACAGCATGTTATTCGTGAGGAGAAGGAATTTTTCTCACACAGAAATGGTGTCTGCTGTGTTAGTAGGGACAGGCAGTGACTGCCCTGTGTTGGGACAGGCAGTGACTAAGTGCTTTACTCTGTTTGCTGCAACGGGAGGCAGAACTCTCACCATGATACTGGCCCTAATGCCTATACATGCAGCACTATGAGCACATGCTTCTTTTGATGCAGTCTAAGAAGTCTTTCTAGAATTAAGAAGATACCAGGGTGCAAATACGTATTATACATGGTACCTCACACTTTTTCCTCCCTTCCCGCATGCATCCCAATCTGAGCAATGCACCTCAAAAGTTAGTTGTCAGATTATTTCGGGATAATAAGCAGCTCAGAGGGTTAAATCTCATACACAGTTTTGCATTGGAAATATTTATTAGAGTATGTTGGTGTGTTTACTGAGGACACCAGAAAGGTGTTCCACTGGGATAAGGAATTTTAGATGGCGGTTTTCACAGGAATATTTCAGCAGCCTGAACATCAGGTGGATGGGCTGCCTCTAACTTGAAATCACACGTGCCAGCTTGTCAAACTGCATCACATATGAAATTGCCTGGGAGGCAGGGGCAGGAACACTGTTTTCTCCAGTAAATCTGCAATTTGCTCTGACTTCCTTTACATACATAATGGATCATGTCCCCCTTTTTGCTTTGTTCAAGCGGTGGTCTCTCCGATTCCCTTTCATGACATTTTTCACCCAGCTTCAGCCTGTGGACAAACATCAAGTCATGTCATCCATTGTAATAAATCCTAGAATCCAGGTTGTTATACAGTGGTCTTTGTCTGACTCTCAAAATAATGTTTCACACTTCTAATAGCCCTCACGTGTGCTCTCCCTCTTTCTTGGCACAGAAGATATCCCTTGAATCTTGAAATGCCACATATATCACCTCTAAAAGCTCTCCATTCCAGACTTTACCTCACAGGAATTTTCAGCAAACTGTCAGACAAGGAAAATGAAAACTTAAATGCTTTCAAAAAGTTTGAATAGTATGAATTCTTCAAAAGGCCAAACACATATGGTTTTTCATCAGCATTTGCACATATGTCTAACAATAAGCATAAAGCAAATGTATGCTAACAAGGGTATTCCATGACAGAATGAAACTGAAAAGTCAGCAAATATAAAGCTACTTTACTTCTTCAGGAGTTCCTGAAATAGATTTTCTGAGGTCATTTTTATGCCAACATGTGGCCTTCTGTAGTCAAACAATTCCATATTTTTTATCTAATTGTAGGGAATCATTCAGGCTTTGAAAACACTACAGTTAAAAAAATTTCTACAGTTAAAAAAAGGTTTCTTAAAGTAGTCTTTTAAATAGACTATTTAAAATTAAATAAATAAATAAGTTTACTCAGTGCAGTGTTGTGGCCTGGTTGTCTGCCAAAGTTTAAACAAACTGGGGAAGTAATTTAATCTTTTGTATTCAATTCATTCATAAAAAATATTTGTGGGGGAAGCAGTGACGTTATCCACCCTATTTATACATTGGTCTTCCAACTCTTATCCTCAGCTGATGTTTTCCTCTGTCTTTTTAGTCTTTTTGCCAAAAGGTAAATCAGAAGCAGAAGACCATTTCTATGTGCCTATCCTACCTTAAGGGCTGGTTTTGTTTCCCCTTGCTTCTTTGAAAAAGCAGGAAAGAAATTGAGAGGAAATATGCCTGCCTGAGACATCAGTAACAGGAATGAGTTTGATAAGTTACAGTTGTTGCTTAGCCATTGATTTGGGCCCAAGGCTGAGAATCCCTCTTAGGATCTATATGTCTGGCTTGATGTTCTCCTTCAAACGTGTCAGCAGAAAAAAAAAAAAAAGAAAGGAAGATATATTAGCTTTTCCAGTCATATGAAGTTATAAAATATGATTCACTTTTAGCCAGCTACAGTCTGCTGACACCCTAACCCATGGCTGTATTTGTAACTTGCTATCTGTATATTCTGGCAGATTCATCCCTTTGCAGACCTTTTCTCAGGAAGACTGGTGAACAGCTCTGGAAACAGCAGCAAAGCACTTCAGCAGGTGTTAGGAATGTTCTCACATGAAGATAAAGGCATTGAAGATTATCATTTTGGCTCTGCACCAATGCAGCATTACAGTTCAGGGCCTTGTTCTCCATAATGGGTCATGAGACAGGAAGACAACCCAATGAAACAATGTGTAGTGAAAGCACCTTATTTTGATGTGAATAAAAAAAATCTTCCCACTTGCTTCTTACACAGAAATAATATTTAACTATTAAATATATTTTTTTTCCTAAATAAAGTCACTTTTACATTATGAATTTGGATCCAAAAGTGCATTTCAAGGCTCTGTTTAGGCCCTGCGATCTTTCTGAGCAAAGATTGTTGAAAAAATTACCGTGTATCACAGGAATATGTTGTAGAACATGAAAACATTAAATTCAACAAAATCTTTTAAGAAGGTAGATCATTTGCTTTCTCAGAGTTTTCTTCAGTTTTACAAAGTTTATTTGCTGTAGACTCTTATGAATTTCCTGCACAACAGCTAAATAAGAAAGAAGCAAGTGAGTAGATGAATGTGAAATGAACTCTTGCAAGGTATCTCTGCTATGACTTTAGGAAAAGTCTATTTTGTAATTACACAGTGATTAACAATTGTATTTGTATTTTCTTATCTTGGTGTCATAAACATCTCCCTTTTTGAAGCTGGCATTAATATGAGCTTTGAAAAAGAATACTGATAGTTCTTTTGAATGTCGAACAATATTTTCTTTGAGGATTATGGAAATTAGTTTTAAAGTCTCATTAAATGATAATTTTTAAACCAACTCTAAAACCAAACTCTAAAAATTTTTAGCTAAAATTCAGATCACTGGAGCATGAAGTTGATAGGTAGCACATTGTTAGATATCATGCTCCTACTTCTATATTCTGTAAATATTTTATTTCCATCCAATATTTTCAATGTACTAATTGTCTGATATGTCCTTCAATTATTTTCATAATATATTTATGAACCAATTTATATATTCTCGATCTTAAATACAATTCTCACTTTTTTTAGGCAAGTTAGATTATACATCAAGAGAAGATTTAGTCTGATAACCAGATACTGACAGGAATATAAGTAATTGGTAGAGATAGTGTAATGGTATTTAAAAGATACTTAACTATAAATTGGATTCTTTAATCACCCAATCACTGCTTACAATCCTGGTACTGCAATAACAATTTTTTTCATACAGACCAAAATTTAAGCTGTTCAAAAGCTTCTTTTCTTATTGTGTGATATGGTAAACATGTGACAATTGACTATGTCAAAATGTGTGTCAAATTAGACAGCCACTAAACAGATTTATTGCAAAGCAATTTAAAATATCTTTTAAAGGAGCCAGGAGGGAACTATAGAAATACTTGATAAATCATAGTAATATTAAAGAATGTCAGAAGTAAGCTTCTGGGGATTTGAGTTTGAGTGTCTACTCACTTATTATCAGAACACATGAAATTTCCTACCACGTCTGAGAGGGAGAGAAATTGCCCTAGTCAATGCATGTATTAAAGAAAATAAGAAAGCAGCAGCACCCAAAAGGCAAATAAAGCCAAGAAAGAAGTTGGAAAATGAAGATAACATGCTATTCCCTGATGAATCTTGCAATATTTGTTTTCCATTCATTTTTATTTATAGACAATTGAGTTCCTTCATAAATATAGAAACAAAATTACACATAAACAAAGAAAAAAGATAAATAACCTTGGACACTTTGTAGCAATCTGTTTCAACTAAGTACTAAATCAAAAGCTGCTTTGTTTAATGTCAACATATTTCAGATTCTGAACTTGTGCTCTAGTCTAGAATTTATTAACTGTGTAAATATTGTTAATTGTAAATACATTATTAAATAGAAACACTAAACAAATCTTCCTGCATTCAAATGTCATTCTTCTTTGAATATCTCCTTATTATTTGCCCGGAATTACTTTTATTCTTTGGAATATTTCGGTGATGAGCGAACCTTTCAAAAAGAACACCAGTGATTTGATTTATTTTGAAGGCATTCTCATTAAACTGTGTGCTGCTATATTGAAATACTTGATTACTCTAAAAGTGCTGACACAAATATTTTTTCATATTACTCTTTAAGTTAGTTGATTTTCTGTGAATGTTAAATCAAGGACTTGAGCATACACTTCATCTGCATAGAGATGAAGATGCTTCATATATCCATTATTTCTTCCTCTGCTGTCAGTTTTATGTATATCGATTTTTAAAGTAAAAGTACTAAGCAAGTTCTTAATAAAACCACCAGTTTTATAAATCTACAACACTGTATTTTTTAAATTTCAATTAGAGGAATAAACATCTTTATTAACAATAACTGTACTAATAGACTCCCCAGTAAATATTTCAGCGCAATTGAATAAACTAACACCAACATTTATTTTGAGTCTTGATGTGTCTAACTTTTAGTTGACTTTTTTTCTAATTTAACATCTGCTTAAGACATTTATAATTTTCTATTAAATAGTTGGAACAAAGTATTTTAGGTTGTTTTCTCACTATAAATTATTCCTTTTTTTCCTAGATGGTATTTTTCAGATAATATGAACGTTACAAAAAGGACTTTCTGTGTTTTAAACATTGACTATAAACAAGTTTAGAGTGTGTTAGAAGAATGCAGACTGGTTTAGAATACATTTTAACAGAGGTTTGTTAAGACATGAGTCAATTAATGCTTCTAAAGCCATGTACTGTATGTACTTGTGATTTGCATGGCTGATTGCAAACTGACCTGCTGGCAGTGACTGAACAACATGTATTTAACTGGAATACCATGTCCTGAGGGCATGAATGACGTTGGACTTTATGATGAATATTCTGGTCATTGTGTAGGATTCTGAACATTTGCATATATGAAATTGTCAGGAAAATTAGAAAGAAAGTAATAACTATTATCCTAGTCATATTGTTATTGAAGAGAATTTTTCTTTCAATCTGTAGCCAAAAAATTGTATCAGTAAACACATGATGAAAAAAATTTAATGCTAACATAGCAATTACATTTAATATTATGATTTCTTCAGTAGCTTTTAATTTCTTCACATGCTGCAGAACATATAAACACAGAATTTTCACAAATTTCTTCTGTTTTTAACTTCTGAGTTCTCCATACTCTGATACTGTAATGAGGATTTAGGCGTTTTTTCTAAATTTTTTGGATATCCTTCATCAATATCATAAAAGTAATTACCTGGTTATTTGTTAGAAGTTATTTAAAATATGTTTGGTTGGTTGCTTGGTTTGTTTGTTTGTGATTTTGTTTTGGTTTGGTTTGGTTTTGGTTTGTTTTTTGTTTTTGTTTGTTTGTTTGTTTTTCTTGTTAAGTAAACCAATTTGCTTTTCATTCTTCAGTTATCACTACTTCTTGAACCTCACCTGACAAGCTGGGAGGTAAATTAGCATAGTTCTTTGTGTGTCATTAATGAAGAGAGTGTCAGAGAGCACTGAATTTTCTTCTAACTTCTATAGCGCTAGTTACATATGCTCACTAAGCCTTTAATTTTTACTGAAAAGAAATATTGTTTTGCTTATCTTCTAAAGATGGTTTACTCCTTTTGCAGCCACAACAATCTGGAAGGTTTCATGGCGCTACTGATTTTTTCAAACACATATCTACAAATAAGACTAAAACATTCTTCCAACTTCCTTCTACAATATATGAGTTGCTCAAATATTTTGGGAAATGTACAAAAATGACAGTACTGTCTATTAAGTTTTTATATTTGAATTCCTTAACTTATATCAAGATTTTTCTTCATTATTTTCTTTGTGGTAGCACAGGCCTTTGCTTCTTGAATAATTTAGTTTTGGAGAAAAAAGTAATCTCTCCTTTAGCAAAAAAGGTTTCATTAATTCTACTTCTAGCAGCAATAATTTCTGCACGAACAACTTGCATACAATTTGTACCTCCAAGCACTCAAAATTTTTCAGCATTCTAGATGAATATACTGAAGATCTAAAAGCCAGTAAAGTGGAGATTTGCAGATTGCCACAAGATGAAAAAAAAGATGTGGACACCTAACTAAAGAGAAAAGGTAAATGAGAAAGGCTGTTAGAAATGAAAGGATACAGAAGCAGGGCCAAAATTAGTGGAGACCCTGAGATATCACTTTGACAAAGACAATTTCAAGAAGAGAGAAGAAAGGTCATAGATAGGAAAGAAACAAAGAAGCTGAGACTAGCAGGCTTATGCAGTACAGGATTCTCTTTCAACACAGTGCAGAACAAAAGCATCCGACTTACCAAATGGAATATCTTCCTTCAAACACAGAAAATAGATGGAAACTCAAGGACTGCTTATTGGGTTTTGGTTGAATTTTTTTATTTTGGTCCAAATCCCTAAGCCTCAAGTGATGTGGGTTCTGCTTGTGCGAGAGACTCTTATTAGCATAGCATTGCTACAGATTTTATGTGTGTTTAACAGCTTTCAAAGTAATTCATTTTATCTTGGAATGAAAGCGAAACATTTTGTGGTTTTGAGTGTAACAGAATCAGATTACTTGATCCTCAAGTTTCAAGTTAGTCCTTCTGGTCAGAAGCAAACAACTGTCAAAATTCTTGTTACAGAAATCTTCATAAAAATCAATAAATCACTGCAGAACAACTTGACCTTGAAAAACCATGTATTTTGACAGATTACATGTTGTCAAAAGTATTTTGGCCATTTGAAATTCAGCTAAACATTTTCTGTGGGATTGTGAAACTCACTCCTTTCTTTTCACTCTTCCTTGGAGACCTCATTTCTGAACACAAATACCTACATTTTAGTTTTCTGTAAGCTTAGGAGGTCTGAGACAACAGGTCTCTATGACTAGATCCAGAAAAGGAAATTACAGCAAAAGTTTTGTGAAGCAAAAAGTATAGCAAAAGATAAAGAAAAATTTGGAAAACTATTTTCTTTAATAAATTACTACCCTGAAAGATTTAAAGTGCTTGCATTAAGTTCTAGCTTACTTCATTCAAATACATAGGAATAAAGTGTAGATATCTTTGAACTTAATATATAGGAATACTGGGTCTTCACCCTGCCTAAAGTTTTTATGCAAAGAAGATGGAAATGCACAAGTATGCGCACACACACGCACACACGGATTTTTTATATTTGTGTCTGTGCTTTCAATATTTTCAGTGTTTTTTTTTTTCTTTTAACTAAACTCTAGGGGTAAAAATAATAGATTGATATCATATGATACAGATATTACAGAAGTTTCCTTGAATATTACAGAAGTCCCAGTGCTTTAAGTGGCAGATAATGAAGCAAACATTTGTTGTAGAGGGTTTTCATGGACAGTCTCTTTCCGTTTAGCCAAACACTTAGAGAAGTCAGAACTTATATTATGGCATCAGTAATAGATTTCTATGCTGAATATACTTTTCATATGATTAAAGTTTCTGGTTCTTATGTCTGGTATTCAAACGTTGAAAAAATGTGATAACACATAGATATTTTACTAAATTGCCTGTGAATAACTATTTACAGCACATATAAACAAATATATTGGATGGACTACAACAATATTAGCCAATGTAATATGCACACAAGTCCGTGTATTTTTCTACCATGCCAAAAGGCCAAAAGTACATTTAGAAATCTAGAAGGCACAGAATACACTGTTTCTTCATGCAGGCTCTTATAATTCAAAATTGAATTTATATATGCATTTCTCCTGGCAGTAAAAATCCATAATTTAGAATTATATATGTATATACAGAAAAAAAGTGCTGTAGCATTCTTTGCTTTGGCTTTCTCCATTGGCTTTAGAGACACTTTCTGGATTCATTTTTAAAGAACAGGACTAAATCCTCAGGAATGGTTACATAAAAAATTAGAGAGGATTAGAAAGCTACCAAAAGTGTTTGCACAACCTCACTGAAAAATATCAATGTTGCAAACTTTTAAGATACTTTCTGTTTGATGTTATGCAATAATCTCCCTGAAATAATTTTAAAAATGCACTAAAATCTTTATGCTATGGACATTAAGCAAATATGACATACTGTAGTGGTTTTGGTTTGCCAATTTATCTCCCTAACTGTCTGTCAAACCACGACACATACATGTTATGACTGTGAAAAGACAAAACAAATAGTATTTTTTCATTGCTTATAAACAAGTACATTGTTCTTCACTCCTATTAATAATTATCACATGAACTTGTCTACAAAAATCAGTCAGATTGCCTCGGTATAAAGACAAACTGAGCTTTTAATGAGGCATAAAAAGCTCTTTCATCACTTTCCAAAACATTAAAAAAAACCCACTCCCCTTAAGATCTTCTGTATTCTTTTGAATCTTTTATTACTCAAAAGTTATGCTTTTAGAATGAGAAAGAAAAAACCTCTTTGTGTAAGAGATTGCTTACAAAAATACTCTAGATATTAATTTTAATATAAAACAATATTTAAATAAATCAAGCAAATTTTTATAAATAAAAAATGTGCATTGGTTGAAAATTTTTAGGATATGTATAATTTACTAAAAATTATCTTCAAACTATTTTCCTTTTTTTTAAAATTAAGGTTTATACCTCATACTTATTTTTTAGGGGAAGAATTGCAAATATTATCCTAGAGTATATAAGAGAATCTTTCCTGGATTCCTCTAGTAAAATAGTGTAAAGTGACATAGACTGACAAAACCAAGGATTTCCTTCAATCCAATCCAGTAGTATGTTGAAGAAATAGGTGTTTCACAGAATCACAGAGTCACAGAGTGGGTAAATTTGGGTGGGACCACATTGAATCATCTGATCCAGCCTCTCTGCTCAAGCAGTGTCATCCCATAGCACATGGCACAGGATTGTGTCCAGACCATCTTGAATATCTCCAGCAGGGGAGACTCCACAAACTCTCTGGGAAATATTGCACAGTCCAATTCTTTTCCTAATGCACCCCAGGTCACCCTTGGCCTTCTTGGCCCCAAGGTCCCACTGCTGGCTCATGAACAGCTTGGTGTTCACCAGGACCCCCAGGATCTTCTCCACAGAGCTACTTCCTAACAGCTCTGCCACCAGCCTGTCTGGTACCTGGGTTTTTCCCCTCCCCAGCTGCAGGAGGGCATTTGCATTTGCTGAATTTCAGCTGGCTCCTCTCTGCCCATCTCTCCAAACTGCCAAGGTCTCTCTGAAGGGCTGCACAGCCCTCTGGGGTATCGGCCACCCCTCTCAGCTTTGTGTCATCAATCAGCTTGCTGAGGAGCCATCTGCCCCTTCATGAAATGAACAAGCAAGTTCAACAACATGTAAAACAATAGTGAGCCCAGTGCTGACAAACTATTGTTTGTCAGCAGTCTTCTTACCTAAGTTTCTGCAAGATTCTTCCCCTCAGCACTGACTTTCTTTGACAGAACTCACGAAACCTTTATCTTTAGATGTCTTCTAAATGCTGAAGCACTATTTGAAAGAATGCAAAGTGTCTTAATTTTTTAAAAATTTATTTTCTAGAGCTAAATCCAACATAATTAATAAATACCAATTAATAATATAAAGTTTATACAGCCAGAATACAGAAATTATAACTATAGCTCATCCAATTTCAGGACAACTCTTTTTGCTACTTTTATGGATTTGGGTAGTGTAAGCTATTCCTAACATCTTTGGGGCATCGTTTTATATCAGGACATATGCATTTCCAAGGGCATCCAGTTTTAAAGAATTTCTCTTACTTGTCTTTCAAGCCCCATGTAGAAGTCTGTTCAATGAACACATTAGTTTGTCCAACAGAAAAAATGGCTTTGGTACATAAATTTATCTTTTTTGCAGCCATCTTTGCCTTAGGAAGCCCCAAGGCCATGCAATTCAAATAATATCTGAGAGCATTGCTTTGGTTCCTTAAGTTTCAGCTGACAAGGTGCCCTTGGTGCAAAAAAGCTTAGGGCATCAGACTGACACAGTTTTAGAAAACTGTCTTTGAGAAAACAGAAAGAAGGGATATCTTTAGGAAAACTGGAAGGCCATTGGACTTAAACTCCCATATTAAGTCAGATAATTATATTAAATCCCTCAGTTACAGCCAACAAAATGTGCACTTTAGGGTGTTAATCCATGCCAAATAAAAATACAACTAAATGAACAAACAAATAAACACGCAAACTTCCCTGAAGTTGCCTTAGGGCATCAGCTTTGTTCAGGTAGCTTTTTGCTAGGATACCCCAATGGCATAAATGAATAATAAAAAGCGGTAGACAGACCATATCCCAGGTGGACCACACACACATGAAGTGAAAGATAAAGGAGCTCTGTTTTCATAAAATGTTCGTTTTTTTGTTGTTTTTTTTTTTTTTAAGGTGGGAAGAATGGGAATTGAAAAAGAAGGAAGAAATAGATGTTAATAAAGGCAACTTGAAACAGAAATGAGGAAGGCAGAAGGCACAGCAGAGGATGAGGATGAGGAAAGAGAGGAAGAAGTGGTTAAAATAGAGAAGGAAGGAAGGTTCAGCAGAGAATGACATGAGGTTCTCTGCATGTTATGGTATTACACACTACAGCAGCACTGTGTTATTGTCATATCCTATGTTATATATATAACACATTTACAGAAAAAATTCTGTAAGCTGAATAAACTTTTCAAAACAGAAAATAAAAGTGGTTTCATCTTCAAAAGATTATACTTTTACTGAGGTATAAAAAGAGTATGCAATTATAGATCAACCATAACAAGAATTTTAAATAGAATAAAATACATATGAAAAGTAGCTTGTGTTCAGGCAGGTCATATGTAAAAGTTGAATATACAAAATAGCACCAGAAAGGATTCCCATATTTTATGGTTGTTGATTCTTATAGGAACCATCAAATGTCTTTACTGAAACTTATGAGAGGCAGATGAAGGTAGAGAAGTAAAAATGAAGAGGAAGAAAGTTACTATGACAAAAAAAATACATTAAATCTCTGTTTCTAGTCACGTTTTTAGAATAATGATAATAAACATTTTTTCTCCTTCTTGTATTAAACTAAATATTGATTATGCAATGACTCAGTTTAGTTTAAGCTATTATCTTCTCCAGTGATTGGTTGTTAATGTTCCAACAATAATATAGATGTTTTGCTGCCATTGTAATCCACTTATGTATTACTACCCCATGTGATTTTATTTTATTTTTTTTCTAAAGATATGAATGCAGAAGACACCAAGTTTTCCTGTCTAATATTTTGTCTCTCTCCTTATACAGAATATAAGATAGAATATTTCCTCTCAGGAACATCCGAAAGTAGTTTGTAATAACTCTGGAATTTTCTTGGTGAAACACATTGCATATTATTTAAGCCATATAGCAGAGAGTTCCTGTACACAGGCAGTAAGTATGTTTATCCCACAGACATTTACCACCTCAAGCAATGCCATGAGCGCTTGAGCGAGAAGGGCAAAGGACAGTTCTCCACACCTTGCAGGACCAAACAAGCTGATAACACTAAAGGCTGAGATAAGCACTTGTGACATGTAAAATATGGAATATACTATATCAGTCTTACTGATTTTAATCATTTTCATTGAGTAAGGAAATGCTTTATAGAAAGAATGTTGTTCCAAATTAATATACTTAAAATTTTAAGGAGAAAAGCTGGTATTATCCCAAGTACCCCATGCTTGTGGCTTGCAGAGTTTTTATTTAGCTACAAGCTAGTTGCTTTAAATTAGAATTTAACACTGTTAAGAAGAGATCAAAGCTGACACAAAGAAAGATGACATATGTATTTTTAATTGACTTCTCTGAGCATGAGGAAATAAGGTCTTTTGAAGTGAGACCTCAGAAAAATAGACTTCTCTTATACAGGCTCCATATAAGATATTGATTCCTTATTTGGTGGTAACTGAGGCAAGTTAAATGTTATCTGAAGGATTGGATTTCTGCTAGCTGCTGAAAACCTCAGACATACAGCTTTCTGAAAGAATCCTGAAGTGCTTAGAGAAGAAATATTATGGTGTCATTCTTCTCAAAAGCATCCATGTGATACATGCTACATAATACTATTGCAGTAAGTAAAGTAATAAGTAAATAAAGTAAATAAGAAAAAAGCATTCTGAATGAATTATGTGTGTTTCACAGAAAATCTGCCATTCTTGTCATATTGCTATAGGTTTGCATTTAAAATCATTTACTAAGAGAATGAAGATGAAGAAATCTATAGAAAGATCATTAGAGTATTTGTAGAGTATAAAGAATATTTATATTTTTGTATCATATCTATTTGTATGCATATTTGTATGTATAACACATGTAGAATATACATAAAGTAAATGTATAAATGTATAATATAATGAATTATCAGGTTTTAAAAGTATTCACAGAAATAATAAATTTGTAAAAATTTACATCAGTTTCAATGCTGTGGGTGTACATTACATCCTGAGTATCAACATAAATGGAGAAATTTAAAAAGAAGATTATTAGAATAATTATTTCTTGTATGTACTTTTCATACTTATATTTTAATAAATAAAGGAGCATTCAGTTGAACTTTTAAGTTTATTTCAGTCATTAACTTTTAATCATACAAACACTTGCAGGGGCCTCTATTGTTTGCTGAGGAAAATAGAGCCTGCTTCTATGTATCTGCAGGGTAAAGCAGAAAATTCTAGGTGAATTATTTAAGTATCCTTTGACACTTCTAAATCTGAAATGACTTCAAAGGTCACAAAAAATGCAGGAAAAAATGCAAATACCATTATGTTAAAATTGTACATACAGGGAAAATCCATGCTCCTTGTGGTTATTCATTATTCTACTTTTAAAAAAATTGCTGGTGTTTAAACTCTTTAACACAATATTCCTTCCAGACAGATAATCAATCCATCTCCTTTTATGATTCTGTTACTTATTTCTCTAATTCTTGGTTAGCATGAAAGTTATATGAAGTACTATTTATGTTTTAGTGTTACCAAAACCATCCAAATTATGCTGAAGGAAAAATGGGAAAAAAAAAATTATGATATTCAGGCCATTAGGTGAAGCCTCTATATTCAGAAAAGTGAAAGGAATTTAAATCCTGGAACCATCTGCATAAAAGTGACATCTGAGTGAGATTGAGAAAGGAAGTATTGAAAGGCTGTTAGATAAATGAGGGATTAAGACAAGGATTAAACCCTGGAAGACAGATAGCATGAAAATTCAAGTACATGGTACAGGTGATAGCATCACAGAATATCTCAAGTTGGAAGAGAGCCATGAGACCTACTTCCTGTTCCTCACAGGGATACTTCAAGCTAAACTGTATGACTAAGAACATCATGCAGATGCTCCTTGAACTCTACCAGGCTTGGTGCTGCCTCCACTTCCCTGGCTAGCCTGAGCCAGGGACCGACCGCCCTCTCAGTGCAGAACACTTTCCTAATGTCCAACTTGAGCTTTCCCTGGTGCAGCTTCATTCCAATTTCTTGTATCCTATTGCTGGTCACCAGAGAGTAGACACCAGCATGACCCTCTCCACTGTCACCTTTCACAGCTGTAGACTGTGATGAGGCTACTCCTCAGCTTTCTCAGAGCACCCTACAAAGTTGTCACTTAATGGAAAGAATTGGTGACAACAGCTGCCTCAGAATCACAGCATGGGATAATTGGAGAGACAAAGACAGATAACAAGACAGTAAGGGTCACAACACTAAGGATGTAATATTATGCCTTGTTTCAAATGCTTTGTACAAAAAAAATGTGAAAGGCTGAGTTCAGTTCAGTCAACCAGATAAGCAGTGACAGCAGCAACAGCAGTGGCAACTTGGCAGAATTCTGGGGCAAAACACTTCACAGGGGGTTCCCAGAGTCCCAGAAACCTGAGACAGCAGAGATCCAGCAAGCCCCAGCAGACTCCAAGTGAGGCTGACATCATGAGGATGTTGACAGAGCAATCACGGGAGATGGAAATGGCTCTAGGGAGCATGAACAACCGGGAACACAAGAAATGGGGCAGGCAGACAGAGTATGGTGTGCTAGAAGTACATGATGTGGCAGTTTGTGTGACAGTCTGTGTAGGATAGCACAGACTCCTGGGGCAAGCTCACCTGGTGGTTTTTGCCTGCTCACCTAGAACAGCCGCAGGGATGGTTTCCACACAGTCGAAAGCCACAACTAGAAGGAGCATGGAGGCCCAGATGGAGCTCCATCAGAAACATGCAGCTGCCCCAGTCTCTGGCTCTAGGAACTATTCGAACCTGATGTTAGTACCAGAGGGCAGCAGAGGTGTCGCCTGTGTCCAGTGTGACCAGGTGGATGATCAGCTCAGCCTGGTGCCAGAGCTTGAAGTGGCAAGCCTGAGGAGTATCAGGGTGTGAAAGACTGGTGGAGTCACACTCTTCCATCCCTGGGAAATGCAGCTGATGGAAGCTTTGCATGAGTCAGAGGAATTTAGACCCTCTTGTCATCAGGCAGAAGGAGACAACCTAAAAGACAGAGAGGAATGAAGACAGGTGACTGCTTGGAGCAGCAGGAGAAGTTCCTTCTGGCTTTCAGTACCTTTGAAGATGCCCTTACAGAGTAGAAGGTATGAGGCTCTGGAACCTGATAGTTAAAGATCTATCCTGAGGTTTTCCTAGAGGAAGTCAGCCAATCTCAGAAAATGATATTTCATGTATTTAATAACATATTAAGGAATAACACACAGTTTTATAATAAGTTTTTTCTACTGTTTATCTTGGTTTGAGCCCAGATGTTCTACTTTCTCAATTGCTACTTCTGTCCACTAATTATGCTTTGCAAAAGCAGGACTGCTTTAGGAATAACTTGGGCTTTGAATATGGATGGTCTCTATTAAGTAGTTTTATGGTTCCTGAGACCATAAAATAATAGCAGGGACATAACTTTTGCAGTCAGTTAATGTAGATGTCCCCAAACAATCATTATAGACACCACTGGTTTATTTGATGGAGATAGCTTATTATTTGTGGCTAAAGTATCTGGTCAAGCACACTTATCTGAGAGCTTACTATGAAAGTATTTCAATGCTATGCACCGTATTTCTCCCTATAGATGAAGATGATTTTCTTAGAAGAGCACAGCAGCATTTTGCTTTGTGAGACATAAAATTACACTTACATATACAAAACAAAACAAAAAAATAATTGGCAATCTATTAGAGATGTTGTATTTTATAATATAGTGTGGTTTCCATTTTGGTAAACATTAATGAAGGGATAGGTTAAAACAGTCATGACAATACAATGCTAAGAATAGCATGAACACAAAGGCAAGTTTATATATTTGCCATATTTCAGTGATATTGAATTTGAGTACTAAAGATGCATACAATATGATTACTTAAAGGCAAAAACATGTAAATGTAATCCTGCCAACATTTATGCATGTGCTTACTCAGGTCAGTGAGACAATTTATGAACTGCAGCCAACAGATCTATTTTTATAAGCAGTTACTACCTGGCACTGTGCTCACTACTCAAAGGATAATGGATTATTCATGGGAACAAACATATAATCTACTAACAAATGATGGCAGGATGGGTCTTAAGACCATTTGCAGGATTCATGTTGTCCGTTACTAAATTGTCTCTCCAAGTAAAATGAAGTTTCAATAAGAAATGAGTTGCATAGGTATAGAGTAATCAATGGGTTTTGGAGCTTATAATTTTACATTGGATTAACCCCTATGGAAGCCTGGGCTTCATTTACAAGAAGTCCCCAAGGTATTTTTCAAACCAAAAATATGTATTTTTCAAACACTATCAGAAAAATAAAGTTAAGCAAAAGTTGAAAATGTTAACATTATTGTAAATAAATTCACTTTGTATCCTTTCAATTTTTGACACATTCGATGGTGAACAGAGCAAGTTATCATCAGAATATCAAAAACTTATGTAAACTAGTGGGAAATTGATGTAATTTGCAAGAATATAGATATTTTCACTGATTAGTATCATGCCATAAACATCTGGTTAACAAGAAAATCAATCAGTCCTCATATTTATGTTGCTTAGGTATTAGTAATGTTGTAGTTATAGCTATGATGTTCAGAATGTCCTTAAATGAGTGAAGGTGTCTACAGAAAGGTTAGACCAGCTTTTGTTAGAGCAGCTGATAAAGCCTGAGAAAAATGAAAGAATTGGTGGGCTTTTTTGAAATATTTTCTTCAGACCTCTAAGCCAAAATATTCTCTTTTGCTGGAGTAGCTATTAGCTATTAATTTGTATTTCAATCCACACTTCATTCATTGGCTTCTCTATAGCTGTGAAAAGTGGTAAATCTGATTCGAGCATTTATTTGTGCTGGGAAATGTAAATCCAGCTGCATGTTCCATCATCATACACCAAGGTGTCAACTGGATCCAAGAAAAATTTTGGAATCCTGACAAACCACTTCACAGTCTTTTAATCAAAAATGTACAGAAAATAATACCTATTTATGATTAAAAATAAAAGAAAATAATTATTCAGTAAGTTCAGAGTTTATTTCCAAGAAGAGGGGAAGAACAATAAAAGATATTCTCACAGGTTATTTTTTAATAAATTATTTTTACTATTCATGAAAAACCACTTGCTGTCAATTAGATTGTTAGTAGAGAGAAAATATGTGCCTCTCAGAAAAGTGTGGGCAGTGATGTAAGTTCCTTTCTACCACCAAAATTAATATCCGCCTGAGACCCATCATTCAAAAGCAGAAGCCTGTAGAACGTATGCAACTGCAGGTTTATCCCCTGCAATTCATTAAAATATCTTCTAGAAGTAGAGACTCTCTTTTTTTATTCAGAATTCAAAGAGTATATACAGAGCTCTAAAGTGCAGGGTCAAGAGACTCCTGTCTCTAGGTCTCAAATTCCAAGGCAGTTTAATCCTTTTTCAAAAAGTGAAGCACATTCCTACATTTTACCTTGTCCTACTCTGTGTTTATCAGAACTGTCTGAAATACTGATATTGAAGAAGATAAACAGCATTATGAAGTTATGTCATAAATCAATCAGAAAAACTGAGAGGGCTAAAGCACAGAAAACCATCAAAAGAGTGAAGCTGTTAAGGGTGCGTTGAGCTGTGAGTGAGGAAACAAACTGAACTCCCAAACACAAGAATCCTGTCTTACCGAGAAGTTTCCAGGTGTGCTGCTACAGTCAGAGATGCAGCCTAAAGGCACGGGGGCTGCTGGTGATGCCTAATCAAAGAGAGGAGCAGGTGCTGTGCTAGAATCCCCCTCAGGCTCTAGAGAACAGTGCTAGAAATCTTTGCAGCCCCAGTGTACCACAGGGAGGAATTCATTGCTGATGTGTGTTTTGGGTAAGAAAGTGAGGCTAATTGTATTTGTTATGTCAAGACACGGTGTTGGCAAAATGAAAGCCATATGAGGATATGTTTTAGGATGTGAGTTTATTCATACCTTCATACCTGAATTATCCCTTTCTAATGCAGCTCCAGACTCAGTTCCACGTATTCAGTTTTGAATGTTGCTCATCAAGATCTTGTGAAAAGTCAATAGAAGCATATAACAGAATTTCTAACGATGAAGGATAATTTCCTAACATCTTCTATGATGCTTCCACAAGATAAATTGCATACATGTAAATACACATCTGGGGTTCGTAAAAGCTTTAGGAATGCATTCCACCAAGTGTTGCTTTCAAAAGTATCATTATGTTTCCTCTCACTTTAAATTCAAATAATTTCTGATGAAAGGTGTTTGTAATTAACAAAAATGGATTGGGAACTAAATGAAAGCAAACTTTATGTGAGCCTAGGGAACAAGAGTAGAAGCAAAAAGCTAGCAGCAGTAGCAGATATATCACAGCACCCACAAAACCTGATTTAGTTTTCTAAAATACATAGCAGTGCACTGATGTTTATAAAATGTTTGAAAGCACAATGCCATTACAGAAATGTACAAAGTTGCATGCTGAAAGCTGTGGTTAAGACCATAAAAATACAAATCAGGGCATACTCAGCAGCAGCATCATCAACATTGCATTCCAGTTCTTGTGCAAATCAGCGTGAACATTACAGAAATTCATATCCAGGTATGTTCAGAGTAATATCTAGGACTCTTACTGTTGCAGCTAGCCCTTTTCTTTTATGCCTCTTGCCTTTATTATATTTTGCAATGTGTTAAATTTATAGTTCTCATAAAACAGAAACTGGTCCTCCTAATTTACGTGCACAGCCAGATTATCCTGTGGTGAAATCCAGGTCACAACAGATGTTCACATAAGCAAACACACAAAATGTGTGTGAAATCCACATGAAAAAACTGTATTTACATAAACTCTAGCTACCTTGAAAATGTATATTCAATCTACTTCTTAATAAGAACTTCACTGAACAATTTGCTATCAACTTTTTGGTAGCGAGGCTTCAAAATAAATGCTGTCCTTCTTGTTACTTCAGCTTGCTGGAAAAACATACATGCATGAAAAAATTGACTAAACAGAGGTTTCTTATTCTTTCAGGGTTTGTGATGTTAACATCTTAGTATGCTAGCATTTCTGTGACCACAAGAGGATTTTCAGTAACTTTGTCCATGTGTGATGCAAAACTAGAGTTTCTCTATGCTATTAATCACTTTCAGTTTACACAGAGCTGTTGAAGAAACTGTGGCTCTTGCATTGCAAGATTCTTATCTCTAGAAAGGACTAGGTTTGTTGCTTCATACAATTTGTCATAGGGATAATACAAACAGCTAGCACATTGTTGTCACTGAAAGAAAACACATGAACCCAAATGCTTTCTTAATAATAGAATTTTTACACTAGAAATTTGGCTGGGGAGAATCCTCATATAAACAATATCTCACATAAAGAAATTATGTTCTGCAATTAGGTTGGCTGCTGCATAAAAAGGGCACAGTTTAGGAAAAGGCTATGTGTCCAGTTCCATGCCTTTATGTCTCAAACAGTTATGAGTCTTAATAGCGCTGCACCACCTGTATCAAAACTGCTGTCGTATGCAGACCCCAACAACCATCAGCCAGGGCAGTCAGGCTGTGGTCTCAGCTCCTGGTAGAGACTTCTTCTCAGAAACACTACAGAAATATGAAATACATGTGAGGAACTGGGTTAAGGTTCACTTGAGACTACATTGCTTCAAAGAGTATTTTTGGAGACATATACCTGGATCCTGCAATCCTTGTATTTCTTGCATAGTCCAAAGGAAGAAACTATTTTAGGATGCCTGATGCTCTGGGCTGTATATAGACAAGAAAATTTCCAAACCTATATTTGTTTCCCCTGAAGTAAGCCAGTCAGTATCACTGTAGTCTTACCTCAGGGTGCATAATTTTTTTTTAAAGATTTAAAGTGTTTATTTCATGGTTATGACTGGATGCTACTGCTGGATTTTAGAGACATTAGTCTTTAGAAAATCACAGTCTCTTCCTGACTTTTCTGAGGACAACTTCCTGGCAGGCTGAAGTGCTATCAGATGTAGATAAAAGTTTAGGAACCATGCTAAAAGCATGGTTCTAATTCTTGTGTGTCCTGTCTCAAGATGAAAAAACTTTGTCTTTTGTTTTTTTTTTTTCTTTTCTGTCTCCTTTAGGTAATTTGAGCATCAGATTACAGGATAATATTTCTATACTTAAAATGACTTCAGCAAAATTTGTCCTTGGAAACCGTCATCAAGGTTGTGGCCTCTTGTCAGAAAAAGACATTCAATAGCAAAGAATTCTCGGAAAGCTCTCAGCATCTACATAAGCAAAATATGGAGATATTAGTCAGAATAGAATAGAATAGAATAGAATAGAATAGAATAGAATAGAATAGAAACACTGCTGGACTGGTCAAATTCTTGCCTAGTAATCTACAGGTATCAGAGACAGAAGAAAACAAAAAAGAAAAGCAGCATTAAATGGTACAGGAGAGGAAAAGTCAAGGTATGTGACAGGACCTGCAAATAAAACAAAAGTGTTGTTTCCAACTGTTAATGTCATACATATATTTTATTCTGTTCAGAAGAAAACCTGCATTTTATTTTGCTTACATGGGTAAGCAAAATTCTCAACTTGACAGACATATATCAAATTTTTTTTCCAGTGGCAGAAAAGAAAATAGAAATTTAAAAAAAAAAGTATCTAACAAGTGGATGATTGATTCCAAAGGGAAAAAAAAACCCACCCTGCCTTTAGTGCTGTCTGTTGACTGATAAATCATAGATCAAAATACCTCCTATAAAATACTGAAGCAAGTCTTATACTCCTCAAGCATAGGTTAGCACATTCATGATTTGCACATACTAAAGACCATTTGAACCCAAAATAAATTCAAAATGCTGTACTGGTGTCTGATTTAATTTCAATTTTATGGTCATCTGCTTATGACAGCTCCAAGCATAATATTTCTGAAAAGAAGGTGAACATTCATAAAGAGTGATTTTAAATAGGCAAACCATAGGAATTTTTGCTTTAACAGAATGCTTAGTTTTACTCCCTTATAGACCTCCAGATATAAGCCAGATATATGGTCAGTAGCTCATATGTCTAACCTTTTCAGCAGACAAATCACCTTTAATCTTCAACAGAATTTTTTTTCTACTTTGATTTCTGGAATAATAAACTGGCTATTGTTTTCAGGCAGCAAGATAACTTTTTTATTCTGCAGATATTCTTTTTGTTAAAAGAGTTTCTTCTCCTGTCTGTTCACAAATGACATGCCTTGTTTTTTACAATAAAAAATGTGCAAACTTATACAGGTCAGACATATCAAACAGATAATAAATTGCTGCCAAATTTGGCTTGCCAATGATAAGAACTTGAACTAAGGTTGTGGCAAATTTTCCTGGAGGCCTTAATTGGGTACTTGAATAGAAAGCCAAGAATTTTTTTTAATAGGTGACACCTTCAAAATACTTAGTTGTCCTCTACTCTTACATTGAATTCTCTTTGGCTTCAGAAGATACACATACTTGTTAATTCTTTGTTCCCTTGATTAAAAGACAGAACCCATCAACACAATTAAACTACAATCAGTCTTCAAACTAAACCATATGTTCACTTTTTCCTCATTACATAAAAGAAGTTGCAGGCCATTAAGTACCAAACCTTTGCACTTAGACATGTTTTTACACTTTTCTGAGACTAACTGTTTTTATATGTATCTGAAATTGTGTATGAAAATCCTATGAAATAAAAAGTACTTAATACTTGCTCACACTTAAAAAAGTTTGACCACCATATTCAGACTGCTTGGAGCAATGGTCCCCAGGGATTGATTTTTCATTATTTAAATTAATGAATTTGATGGATCTACACAGGAAGACTTTCCCATAAAAGAAAATCTCGGATTGTATTTAATATAGAAAAATGAGGCAATGACGTGCTTTAATTTAATTTTGAATGCCAAGCAAAGAAAAAAAAAATTGCAGTGATATTATGGCAAAATTAACATTTTTCAAGTATCACAGTGCAATTCATATACTAGACTTTTCAAGCTTAGTCTTCAATCAAGAAGTCCTGTGCTTACAATATTTGATTTTAGGATAGTGTCAGTATCTTAATTATTTATTTATTCTCAGGTTAGAGATAAGTAATTTCATCCAGAAGATACTCTAAATGAGATTTTTGTCATGGGATAAATTCTGGACATGTTCTCTGCTTGGATAAATTGTTCCAGTGCCATCAGACAGTCTGTTCTATCAAGTTATGATAATACCAGAGAGAATATGTTTTGTATCTTGGCAGGCAGATTTTCATAGGAATTTTCTAAGAGTGAGCTATATGAGGCAGAACTTGCTAGAAAGAGCCATTGTGAGCTTCCAAGACAATGAAGAATATGCATTGGCACAGTGTTATCCTGGAATTATCCATCAAGCACTGGTGTATTCATAGTTTCATCTGAATCTGTGTGGAATTTGCAAGGTAAGTCTGAGAAGTTCAACGAATTACTGGCTTTCCCACAGGGACATCTCTCCCTCTGAAACACCATTTTTCTCTGCTGTCCTCTTGGAAGAGCAGTATTCATAACCAGTACTCGAACTGTGGCCATTCTAAATACAGTCATGCGTTAATTAGTGCATTCTTTTACCACCGTTTTCTCCTTTTTGTATCAGATATAAGCAATGGTCTATGATAGAGGCTGGTGGATGCTTGCAGCTACTGCTTGTAAATATCTGTTCCAGAGATGCTGGCTGTTCGTTCACTAGCTCCTGTGTTTTAGAATAAGGACAGTCTCTGAGTAAGACAATGTCACAAAAGATTTTCTTCCCTAAAGCTATTTCTGCATAACCAATTTCCTTTTCTTGTCTTTTTTAAGGTATTTTTGAAATTTTGTCTACTCACATCTGGTAACTGTCTGCTGTATTCAGCAGGTAAGGGGAAAGACCTCATCGTGGTTCCAGAACTCATATCTGCCAGGGCTGTACTAATGCTTTCCCCCTTGTATTGCTGGAAAGATTACTTATTGCTAATGCCAACATGAGCATTAAAGCCAGACTTCATATCTTAGATGAGCATTGCTATTCCTCATGCAGAGTCAGATTCCAAATTATTTCTCTTTCCAGCACAATTTTTAGGTGCTAATACACAGACAAATGAGGATGGTCAGACACGAAAGAAACGCTTGTTAATTTAAAGAGCTTTTAACTTTTTTACTTCCACCACATCATTCAGTGGTATCTGACCCATCCTAGAACACCTACAGCAGTATGTGTGAGTGTATCAGCTAATGGCATTCTAGATATTGCGGGGGGAAGTATTAATATGAATTTTTACAGCTGTCATGATTTTAATTTCTTAAACATGACATGATTTGAAGGTGCTTCTGATAAGGAAAGTAGGTAAATCTATGAAGCCTGAAGAGCCCTAAAGGCACTTAAGACAGTTTCAGGTCCTGGCACTATTCCTTTACCTAAGGCAATTCTTTGCTATGGTGGTAGTAGGATGCTTTACAGTCTTTAGATGCACAATAAACTTTTCTGATGCCAGCAAATGTGGCAAGATTAGAGTTTTAGGATTGAAGACATCAAGTACAAAGTTATTTGGGGCCAAATAAACTGATGGACTAAGATACTTCATCTAATACTGGAATGCAATTAATGCAAAAAACCTCAAAGGTCATTCAGCTGCCATCCCACTGTAAGGATTTAATGTCCAAAGGCATTTAGGTGTTTTATGTCCTACAGTTCTACTTTAGGAGAAGTCTTGAAACTCCTGAAGCTTCACCTAATTGAACAGTTGAATATTGAGCATGTCTGGATCTCACTGGCATTCACAATTTGGCTGTCTGTGTACAAGAGAAGGAGCCTGTTCCACCTGGTATCCTCAGAGCATGTCTGCCCTGGGAAAACTGTCAGATAAATGGATCCATTCTTCTTCTTAAGACATAACTGCAGAAGGAAAGTACAATGTAGGTTACACTGTCCCACTCTTTCTATAGAGGCAAGAGTAAAACAGCCTGACAGGATGTGAGGAGTCAGGATCAGCTCTCCTCATCACCTGGCCTCCCCACTTGAAAGAAATGGGAGCCAAACCATTCACCTTACAAATGAAGGCTATTCTAAGGCATGTGAGGCAGGGAACATCTCAAAATCTTCATACTGAAGTGTTTCTGCTTTAAGTGAAATATTTGAAAACTTGTGTGGAATTAGAAGATGTCATAAGAATCAGAGAGCCTTATCACTCAGGAAGAGCATCCTTGTTCCAGTTCCAGCTCCAAAGATTGTGTATTTCAGTTGCAGAGGATATATGACACTCTTCAGGACAAAATGGAACTCAGACATTCTGCTTTCATGTCACTGTCTTTTTTGCTAAATAACATTAGAGAAGTGTACTGAACTGTACTGTTCCTTTGTCTTAGGCAGCCATCATACAATCAAAAAAGGTGGAGAAAAGATAGCTCTGTCAGCTTTTCTGGCAAAAACACCTGTGTTTTAAAGAAAGAAAAGACACACTGGAGAGGGGATAGACCTTTTTCAATATTTTCCTGCCAGCTTTTCTAGGTTAGTGCCTAAGCACAGTGCTGTTTCTGCTGTGGTTCCTACCTAACACCTCTGAGTCCCTCTATCTCAGAGGGAGTTTCATCATCCACAGCAGCAAACAAAGCTGCAGGAAGGAAGGAAGCATTCAACAGAGAGCAAGCTCATGATGAACACCTTTTTAAAAGTCCTTTATGCCAGTACTATTACAAAATATGTTAACATGGTTTCACTACAACAATTTACCATCCATTTTACATGAAAGTGGTCTGATGAGACAGATCCGAAAATTATTAACTTTAGTGTCCATGTAATATTCACCGTTTTTATCATTCTATATATGGTCTTGTTGCATGCTATTCTGTCGTATATCTTACAAGAACTGAAAAGCAGACTTGTTTTTCTCTCATTTTAAACTTCATTTTCCATGATATTAAACACTGTGTTATATCACAGAAAAAATGTTTTTACAGAGCACAGTATCATCAATTTCTTATTCAGGCTAAATAGCATTGGTTCATAAGAAAAGGTACCAGATCACGAAAAACTCTAGTAATAACTCTGTGTTATTTTTATTTAAAAGAGAAGTCTAAAACATTTAAAAAAAAGGAAGTAAACCACATAACACAATCATTGTTTAAGAAAATGTTGAAGGATTAACATTGCACTGTTAATACGCAAAAGATTTCAGAACCTGATCTATTGAATTATTGCTGGAAAATAAAGCATTGACAAATTAAAGTCACTGTAATAACCCAGTGTGATGGAAAACTGTTTTCAAAAAACATTAGATACTTGGGTTTATTCAGTATCCTGAAGAAGTATTAGTAAACAACTATATGACAAAAATTACTACCTTCCTGTCTTAAAATTTGATGAGCAGACATGAAACCAAGGTCTAACACCTGCTCACCTTGGCAGAGAAATTTGCTCAGTGTTTCTTAGAGATGTTTTTACAGTGCAGTGGGAAACTGCCTGTACAGAATACAGTAATTTTGCTCAATTCTTAACTGAACATGAACTCCAACACTGCTTAAAGACTACTGACACTAAAATGGCTGAATGAAAAATGTGTTTGAATGTCTCTGTCTCTAAACTTTGACCTTACAGTAATTATATTTTCATTTTCTGAGACATAAACATCTTTGTTATATGTCTTTTTATTTGATCCCCATACCGATGCTTTCATATCTGACTATTCAGCATTGTATTTGTACTTTTCCTGCTGATAACACAGTAGCTGCTGGATTGCAATGAAACTGCAAGATGCTCCAGTTCAGAGCCTTGCTAATGCTGACAATTGATTTAGCATTGTGAGCTGCCTCAACAGTGCTGGGCTGGTTTTTGTTCAGAGATTTCAGTAGGGAGTTATTTTAAGGGATATATTTCCTTTGTTGGGGCAAAAAAGCACAGTTTGTCTTAATTATCCCTGACGTTTCAAACCTCATACCAGGCACTTCCTCCAGGGACAGAAACAAACCAGTCTCCTCCAGAAACCAAGTGTGAAATGAATAAATAGGGCTCTGGTTTCTTAATGGCATAGTGTGGTTGCTATTTTTACTGTGGGGGAAGAGGCTGTCTAGATTGTTTCTTTTTATCTCTGAGGAAATTCAGGGCATTGATAGGTGAAATATTGTGGACAATTAAGAAAGGAAAAAAGCTGGTCTAAAAAAGCAATATTTGGTAGGTACTTGGTTGGCTGGTATATTCAATCTGAGAGCTAAGTTTTTCTCAAAGGAAAGAGCAGGAGCAGAGCAGCTATGTATCACAGAGGCTGCTGCTGTTTTCATCTGCAGTCTGCTGAAGAGGATAGTAATTAGGAGCCTCTCTGCACCTTTTTTTTTTTGTGTAGATTTTAAGGCAATTTTTGTTTACATTTCATGTATAGTTTTAATGAAACGTCTGGTTGGGGACATACTATTGTCACATCTATCTGCAAATTCACAAAATCTTGCAAAGAATATTGATGAGGCTAAGCATAATGATTCAAGTGAAGGAGATGATTATGGAAATTTTTTTTTCTTTGTTTAATTCTGGTAGATCAATAGATAAATTAGAGTGCACCTTTTTAGAGCTGAAGGTAACTATTAGGTCTTGATTAGAAAGGTCTTAGGGCCTTTTCATGATCAGGAAATCCTGTGTTTCATGACAAGTACTAATCTTCATTGAAAAACAATGATCTAGGAGAAAAAAAAAAGAAAAAAAAAGGTGCTTCTGTATTTTTAGGGTATTTTCATATATGTTTGTGAGGATGATGCTCTGTCAGAAGGAAGTCTGTATTGCTGCTGCTCACTGTGATGATTTAAATGAACACAGCTCTAAACTGAAACCTTGGTGTAAGGGCATTTGTAACCAGATTCTCAAGGCTACTCCTAACCAGATTGAGGGGTGTTTCTCAAGAGCATTTCTAGTCAGATTCTGTGGGAGACTAGTTTCAGGGCATAGAGGAGAGTCTGGTGTCTTTATTTTACTTAGAGTGTCATGCTCATGCTTGTGGCATCCATATGAATGCAATGTTTGCTTGTGAATAACCAGAAAAGTTGTGTTTTAATTTTTCATTAAATCTATTTTATAGCACTTCATCACCACAAAACAAACGTCAGACAGTGGCTAGCTGAAGATTCAAGATTTTTGGCTCTCACAAAATTGTCAGAGGCAAACTCAGAAAATGGATGAGTGAACAGTGAGATGGGTTGAAATTTGGTTGAATCACAGAGGGTCATAAACAGATTCTAGCTGAAGGCCTGCTTCTGATGATGATGTCCTCCAAGGTTCAATGCTGGGTCCAGTATTTAGCTTGTCCTCAAACTTAGATGAAGGGGTAGATGTCTCCTTAGGAAGTTGACTGATGACACAAAGCTGGGAGGAGTGGCTAATACCTCAGAGGGCTGTGCAGCCCTTCAGAGGGCCCTTGGCAGGCTGGAGAGATGGGCAAGAACCTACTAAAGTTCAGTGAGGACAAATGCAGAGTCCTTCACCTGGGGAAGAGCAACCCCTGGCACCAGCACGGGCTGGACCTGAGCTGGTGGAAAGCAGCTCTGCAGAGAGCAGTCTGGGGGTCCTGCTTGACACCAAGCTGCCCAAGAGCCAGCAGTCTGTCCTTGGGGCCATGAAGGCCAGTGGCATCCTGGGGTGCATTAGGAAGAGCATTCCAGCAGAGACGGGTGATCCTACCTCTCTACTCAGTTCTAGTGAGGCCACATCTGGAATGCTGTGTCCAGGTCTGGGCTGCTCAGTGCAAAAGAGACACGGAGAACCTAGAGAGGCTCCAGCAGAGGGCAGTGAAGGTGACTAGGGAACTGGAGTATCTCTCTCACTAAGAAAGGCTGAGTTGAGGCTGTTCAGCCTTGGGAAGGGACAACTGAGAGGGGATCCCATCAATGTCTGTCAGTATCTGAAGGGAGGGTGCCAAGAGGATGGAGGCAGGCTCTGCTCAGTGGTGCCAAGCAATGGGACAAGAAACAATGGGCAGAAACAGATGCACAAGAAGTTCCACCTGAACTTGAGGAAGAAGTTCTTTATTGTGTAAGCGACTGAGCACTGGAACAGATTGTCTGGAGGGATTTTGGAGTCTCCCTCACTGGAAATATTCCAGAACCATCTGGGCACAACCCTGTGCAATGTGGTCTAGGATGGCCCTGCTTGAGCAGGGAGAAGGTTGGACCGGATGACTCCCTGTGGTCCCTTCCAAACTTACCCTGTCTGTGACTCTCTGCCTCTGATTCCGCGTGTTTTTGGATTGCTTTTGTAAAAAGACAGTCTTTGAGTACAGAGAGCTGAAATAAGCAGCTCTGCCAAGACTTAATTCCATTTTATGACAAAGCATGTGGCACAATCTGCAAAATGATATTGGTGAGGGCACAGTGCTACTGTCTTTGATAATCTGTATTAGTTGAAGAATGTAGACCATTCTCTACTGAGACTAAACGTTAAGCTAATGCTGACAAGGGAAAAACAACTATGGAAGAGAGAGATTTCAAGGATTTCAATGTACCCACTGCCATGATAATTAAATTCACTTAGTTCCTTCTGTATCCACAGTTTGCTACTGTTAGTGCTTAATGAGGGTTTCAAATTTGCTAGCAAAGGTTTGCAGAGAAGGTAGGGAAGCACCATGCAGAAAATCCATACCCAGCTCTGAGCTTTTCTAATACAGTGAAATTCATACTCACATCCTGAGAGGATTGTATGCAAACTTTGTACCCAAACTCATGCGTGCATGTCTGAATTCTAGTTACAGCAGTGTTCAAGCACTTCTAACCCCACATAATAGAAAAGAATACCAGATGCATTTGGTGTGAAATGAATAAAATGCAAAACAGCTTTGAAAGGTCCTTGCCTGAAGACAGAAATCTAAGAATGAGTATTTATTTGCTATGGGGATACATATGAGCTGAAGTTCTCTAAATACCAGATATTTTCAAGGTCATTAAAAACAATGTTATCTTTTTTTGTTAATATTACCAGTAGTATAAGAGTGGCAAAAAGACAGACAAGGTTTCAAGGACCGTAGCACCACTTTATTTAGTGTTTAATATGCATTATTTTATAGGCTTTAATCTATAAATATATAAATATATAGCTGGATATAGTTCTGTCATTATATCTTTTCATCATGATCATCTTTTCTGTCCTGTTGGTATAGAAATTTTGTGCTTATAATTTTTTTCCATAATTATTGAAAATTTTGCTTCAATAAGACTCAGTTGAATGTACAAATTTTCATTTTGCTAATTTAATAATGATTTTTATTCCCATATGGTGTTAGGCATACAGTAGAAGTTACAATTAATGTAGGGGTGGCGAGTTAAAATTTAGTCCAATGATCAATGTTTTAAAAATATGACCATGATCTCTATGAAAATGCTTTTTACTAAAGACAACCATGCTTCAAAGATAGGATGTGCTCAATTGCATAAAAGTTGCATTACTTATCAGCCTATATTAATATCATAGTCTATAACCATACTACAAAATTATAATGTTGTTATGTGCCAAAAGATTATTAAAAGATATTTAAAAATTCTATTAAATACAAAAAATAATGATTATCTGCTCAATGGCTAAAATAGTGGGCCAATTACTTTGCTTCCATTCATAGCGAGGTCAATAAAAATTTTTCTTTGTTATTTTGACCTTACCCATTACAGAAAATGGAATAGATTAAATGGAAATAGAAAATGAATTTCAAATGACAAAATAACACCGTGGTGAATTCTGGAATCTTAAATGCTACAGAACAGAAAGTAAATATTAGCCTTAAGCTATATTAGCTAAAATTATTTTAGATTAAAAATATATTCAGCTGTTTATTTAATAGTGAGGCCTAAGATACCGAGAGAAAATCACTGAGAAGTCTTGGTTTCTTTCCCCTCCTTGTTTTTGTAAATGACCTCTGGTGCAAAAAAAAAAAAATCCAGCTGTATTTCTTTGTCATATATTATGACTTTTTTTTTTAATTTTAAATTTTTTTTACATATATCTATATATAATATCTTATATATATATATTATAGA
>VWZV01003089.1:0-78418 GCA_013397155.1 Irena cyanogastra | reverse complement strand
TATATATATATATTATAGAGTTACAAATCTTTCACAATCAGGTCTCTTCAAATGGTTTTAAGGACATGGTCTAAATTTTTTTTCAAAACTGCTGAATCACAGAATAACCTGAATTGGAAGGGAAACACAAGGGTCACGTGGACTAACACCTGGCCCAGCACAAGATCATCCCCAAGAATCACACCATGTGCCTGAGTGCATTGTCCAAAAACTCACTGAACTCTGTGGGTGGTGTTGTGACCACTTCCCTGGGGAGCCTGTTCCAGAGCCCAACCACCTTGCAGGTGAAGAACCTTTTCCTGAATTCAACCTAAACCTCCCCTGACATAGCTTCAGGCCATTCCCTTGGCTCCTGTCACTGGTCACCAGAGAGAAGAGATCAATGCCTGCCCCTCCTCTGTCCCTCACGAGGAAATTGTAACTGCAATGAGATTTCCCCTCCGTCTCCTCCATGCTGAACAGATCAATAAAACACTGCATAAGAATTTCACTATACACTGCTTGAATCATTCTGAATCTTCTAGATGTATTGAAGGTTTTCAGACTAAATTTTTTTCCAGCAAAATACTTTGTTCATAAGAGGCAGCAAATACATATATTTACAGTGGTCACTGAGCCTACACCCTGTCTAGGGCCTACGTCTGTTAACTCTGTTCTTGTACCTGTTTGATTTTAGAAAACACACCATAGTGCTCTTGTTGATTTCTTGCTTATCATTATTTACTAAGCTACAATACACAAAAAGTTACAACTGAAAGGCAGATTAATAATTCATACCTCTATTATAAAAATCTGTAAATTGTATTCCAAGCAATGAGCTGCATCTGTTACCTAAAAATAAGAAGACAGGCACAGCATGGTAACAATTTAGAATATAGAGCATTGCACGGCAGGAAAGTTCCCATTGAGATGACTTTGGCTTAGATGAAAGTCCTAGCTGTCTACCTTCTTTGATTGAACAGTCTCATTTTTTAAAGTAAACACTACTGTATATTCTGTGAATATTGCCTGTCTTCACGAATGTCAATAATTCTTTCTGACAAAGCCAAACTGGAAAGAAGAGGTTAGGTTGAAGGTACAGCACATATTGTCTTACAAAAATTAAGGGAAATTTCTTCAGGAAGCTGTCTGTTTCTGATATATAAGAAATATTTGCCTAGAGACTAGAGTTATTTGTAATATATTCTGTGCTGGAAAAAGTAATAATTTGTATCAACTTCAGTTACAGAAATGTATTAGTTGACTTTAGCATTCAGGCTTCTGAAGCTATTACAAAACAATCTTAATTCTGTCTGCAGCGTGGATGAAGAGGGACAGTATATCTTATCAAAAACTGATGAAATATAAAGGAATTTTTCCAAATTTCATTCAGATCTTTGCCACAGGAAAACAGCAGCAATCTCACAGCCAATCTACCCTGCTCCTAAAAAGGTCTACATCTCATGGCACTTTGTACACAGACCTATAGATGTCATCCCAGGAAAAAATCAATGACATTTTGTCTGTGTTGAAATTGAGGTCAAGATTCTCAATAATTTTACTGGAAATAACATGCAACATGCTTTGATTTTCTCCTCAAACTGGATTTTCAGAAACTAAAATAAACTTTAACTGAGTGCATTTTCCTTTTTATGTGAGTACGATGACTGGATAATAATATACTTTTTCTCAGCATTTCTGTTCTCCATTGCAGAAGTGCCAAACAAAACACTTAGATACAGGAGTTCTTAGCCATTCTGAAGAATCTGGCTGCTTACATCATAAACCAAATACCCAAATTAGTGAAAGGCATTGTAGTTGTTTGGCATGTAGTTTTCTTTTTTGTTTGTTTTTGGTTTGGTTTTGTTTGTTTGTTTTGGTTTTGCTGTTTTTGTTTTTGTCTTTGTTTTTTTGGTTTGGTTTGGTTTGTTCATTTTTAAATTAGGATAACTCAATGGCAACTGTATGCTGAAGTTTTTTAGGAAACAATTCATACATACTACTGTGATGATGTAACATAACATAGTATTTGATGACTTTTTAAAATAATGGTAGAACGTTCTCCAAGCACAGGTATCAGAAAACAAATAATTCGATTAAAAGTTATGGTCCTGCTGGTACATGCTGCCCATAACCCAAAATGTCCATTCTGCACAGTGGAACTATGTTCACAAGAAACACTGAGAAAACAATGTTCCAATTTTTCACTTTCCTTTTACCCTGAGGTGCAGAGAGGCAAGTATTTTGGAGAAATCTCAGATGCAGGAGATTTATTTTGAACTCTGCCTGGCTGAAGACAGACAAATTGGAAACTCTATGTTCTTCTGCTCAGGCATCTTATTTATTAAATAAGTAGAAATATATAACAGAAAGCTGCTTCTCCTTTCTTTCTGGGACTAAATAAATAAATAATTAAATAAACCTGGTGCAAGACTCCTTGCCTGAATTCCTAAAACTGCTACAGTTTTAATGCAGATATCATTTGCAAAATTTTCCTTCAACCACTGGGAAAAAAAATCCTGACTTCTGCTATAGTAAACTGTAAGATATTTGACTTCTACTTTCTGGAGAAAAAATTGTGTTGCTTGGAAGCTTTTACTGAAGCAAAGATATTAAATGGAAATCAGGTTTACACGCTGTACTCATCAGCCATTGGCAGATCTAATAAACAGGTATCTGTGGTTCCCACAACCTTGGTCAGAGAGTGAGAAAACTAAGTTTTCCCAGGATCAGCTTGTGAGACTCTGAGCAGTCCTAGCTCAAGCAATGATAGCTTCTAGTCTAAGCAACCTGCAGGTGCTGTCCTTTCTTACTTTCTATCTTTCTATCTTCTTGTTCTAAGACGTTGGGCTGGGCAGCCAGCCAAGTAGAATGTATTGATTATTTGACCAATCCAACCCCTCTGGATTGGAACAGTGTATAAAATAAGAAGAACTTGTAGTAAAGTAGGTTTCTGCAAACCCAGCATTGGAGTCAGTGTCTTTTGTTACAATGACAGTAATAGGTATCAATTTCAACAGTGCAATTCTTTTGTGGTACATTGTTGCTGTTCTTCCTGAAGTTTTCCTTGCAAAGCCATTTGCTTCTGTTCTACTGTCCAGTAAGCCAAGGCAGTCCAAGTGCCAGGACGGGTAACGGTGATGCACTTTTTGTCAGCCTCACGTGGAATGTCACAGTCACAAGAGAGAACACGCCTTAGAGCTGAAACATTTCTCAGGTTGTTTGTTCAGCAAGGCAAGCTAGCCAAGCCAATTCTATTGCTAAGTTAAAAGGGATAATGGCAGGTCAAGTAGCTCTTTTTGCTTTGGTTACAGTGAACATACTGTATAACTCTGTGAGCTTCTTTAAAACGCATTTTTCATACATGTAACATTTAGGTCATGGAGGTATTGCATGATGCTAATTTACAATAATTTTTGGTGGGATTTATGAAAATGCATTAAATTTTACTGCTCAGAGCTTTGCTGGAGGCTAAACACTGATTAAAAAATAGGTGTATCAAAGTGTTTTCTTTTTCTGGGAATAAAATTGGTTGTGGTTACAGCACACAGTTTTAGACTGTAAGGTAAGGAGAAAGGGCAAAATTTTCTTTGTTTGCAGAGTGGAAGTCCTGCCTATCTTCCATCTGGGATATGTTGAAAACTGTCAGTGATGAGGTGATGGGAAGGCCATTCCTACAGGTTGCATCTCCTCCTATTCAGTGGATTTCCCTGCCTTCACAGTCTGGAGATGTAGATGGGGAAGAGAAAAAGTGATCAAGGCTGAGATGCCCTCAGCTTCATTTTCGCATTCCCTTGTAGAGTAGGATCCACAGAACAATAACTGAACTATTAGCAGACAAAAACCCAAGTAGTCCCTCTGGAACCCTCAGAGTGGTCTCTCCTAAAATTAACTCATATAGCCAGTTCTGGATGGCTTCAGCCAGCTCCTTTTCTAATATGATCTCTTCAAAAGAAATTAAGCGATTACTCCTTGATGTGTATTAATCATGTGTGATAAAATTAAATTAAAAATTAAGCTTGAAGGAAAATAATAGCAGAAGGTTTTGAACCTAGATAGAGAAATTATCATTTGTTGTGTTTTACTATAAAAATCCCCAAACTTTCAAAGCCATGATGTGTCCTGAAAAGACATAAAGCTTTTGTTCCATATTTCAATTTAAAAAACATTTTAAAGTGGGTAGCAACGTTCTGAAAACCTGCTTTTTTTCCTAATATCAATAGTTTTGCAATACACCTAATTCTATGTTTCTGTAAAAGACACAAAAGTTTTGTCCTCGTGGCTCATATGAGCACTACATGTTTAAACAAACCTTTGAGCTACTCAGTTTACTTGCCCACGAATATGTCACACATGTCCACTTCAGGGCTGTAACTAGGGCAAAATAGATAATACTTTTTGTTCCCACAATGAAATATTCTGCTTTATAGCCAACTAAATTTTCAGGCATTTAAAAAATAAAACTGACCAAACCCACAAATTATACCTTCATTACTCTTGGCTCTTTTTGTGTATTATTTATGATAACACTAAAAGATGGCATTCTTGACTTCCTAATATATCCTGGTGCTTTTGTTGAAAACAAAAGCTATTAGGCACCATTCGAAAGAAGTTTTAGCCTTAAAGTGGTAAGTTTGAATAAAAAACATTTTATATTAGGAACAACAGTAGTAGAGTTTGCACTATGAAAAACCTCCATTCTTTCAAAATTTTATCCTCTGCACATGGAAAATAGCAAACAATGTATATTTTTAGTCATAAGTATTTTATTCAGAAACCTTCAGGTCATCTATACAGAAGGTTGTTTCATACATTTGTCTTTCAGCAGACATCTGTGTTTTATTCAAATTCTTTCTAACCAGATTCACAGTCTTTGCTCACGAAATCATCTAATTCCAACAGTAAATAAACAGACTGAGAAGAATTCTGTAGCCTTGTGTGTAGGATTAGTTAGTTTCTCTGCAGCCATCCTATGTCCTTGGATGAGAGAAGCTGCAAAAAAAACGTAGAGAATTTCCAGTAAATTCTGCAGCACAGAATGGACAAAGCCAGACTACATTCAATTCTGATGCATCCACAGCTATCTGTGTGGGAAAAGAGGCAGCATTTTTTTTGAAAATGTGATATGTGTGATTTTCCAATCTTTTGGAAAAATGTTATCAATTCACTCATAGAATGCATGAATTAGGCATACCTCTCCCTTGCTAGTATCTTTAGTTTATTTCCCTGTTTTCTGTGTTACCAGGTATATAGATTTGACAGACTGTAAGGGTCTCATAATTCTCTATGGTTTTTAAATTGAGGAAAGCAAAAAAAATGTTAACATATCTGTCCAGATAGAATCTTGAATAAATTGCAAAATTACTCTACATGTGGTGGGCTATGACCAATATTTAGATGGTGTTGGAATGTAAAATTATTTTTCCTATCTCTTTTCCTTTTTTTCTTCAGCCTTGCCCTTTTCCTCTTCCCACTTTCCTATTCCCTTCCCTTTCTTTCCCTTCTTTTCCTTTTCCAGAATTTCAAAAACTGCTTAGTAATAATAAATACTGGTTTAAAGTGTTTTCCCCTCCTTAAAATTAACATTAGCTAAAGAAAATTGTTTAGGTAGATGCAGCAAAATTTGTGCTCCAGATACAGCACAAATACATTGCCGCAAACCAGGAGGCAGGTGGGGGTGTTTAAAAAGTAGCTGAGGTTCTTAATGTGTAGAAATTGGATATTTTTTCCCCTTATATATTCTCCAGCACCTTACTTTTGGCATCATTCAAGTACCTGTAGATTAATACAGTGCCATTCAGTACTGTGGTTTAACAATTTCTTTAAACATTAAAACTGTTTACTGCAATTGGATTGAATATTGCTTTTCATTTGCCTTGAAACGTATTTTATCTAAAAGTATCCAACATACTAAGCCAGACCTTTTTGCATAAATATTAAAAAATATTGTACAAGCCAGTTTTTAATTAAAATGAACCAATATTTCAATAGCTATCACTGCAAAAGTACATGAAAATAAAAAATTTTGGAACTATTGCTTCATTGAAATGACTGGAAAATTATTAGAATTTTATAGTACAGAAGGAAACAACAATGAATTACTTGCAGCAAACAATTTTTTGTGGAATCCATGGCAATTCCATTTTATTGTACACAAACTGAACATAATCTTCATTCATTTATCCATTTAAAAAAATGACATACGGATTATTTGTTAAAAGGCCAACTGTCTGTGTTCCCATGGAAATTTTTATGCAGCTTATCACAGGGCATTCTCAAAATCTGAGCTGGGTTATTTGTCATTTTCTTATATATGACTTATAGCTCACATTATGTTGGTTTCAGCTGTAATTTCAACATTGTTTTGCTGAGTCCACTGTACCAACAATGAGTACTGGACATTAAACATTATAAATTTTAACCACTTTTGCAAACAGAAATTGAAATGGCAAACTCAGAGTACACTGGGGATAAACTATTTCTGTTACTGTTATCTGCTGTTGTACATTTTTCCTTGGGTTCTACAGCCTAACAGAAAACTAACCTATACATTCTTATTACCCTGTTCCTCTGCCCACAATGTACACTTCAGTAGGAGGTGCAGGTATCCAGTGACACTGAAAATCAGGCAATTAGTGTCTCTGTTTTGGTACTGAGGCGTGATTAGCCTCTGCCTTGTGAATAACCCCTTTGACTTGTGAGAATTATTTTCATGCAGTTTATTGCTGTAGTTAAATTCCTAGTTTCAGCTGGGGAACAGTTTGAAGCTGCTGTTTTCTTTTACCAGTAGATGAGTTGATATTTTAAATAAGCCCTCCATGTATTATTAATAGTAGCACATATTATAAAAGGAACACAGACCCTGAGAAATACATAGGGTTTTCCCCCGTTCTCCTATAGTAAAAAAGGAGACTTCAAGTAAAGTGAGAAAGGAACAGTAGCTACGAACAGAAGGTGGTTTGAATCAGGAAGAAGGAAGAGGAAAGGAAGGAGGGGGAAAAGGAGAAGCAGCAGCTCTAATTCCTTTAGGAAAAAGGACAAGGAGTGCAACTGACCAGAGTGAGCATGGACCACAGACTAGCTCCTTGTCCAGGTAGTTCTTATAGATGAGCATGGGTTTTTTTTGTGTTTAGTACTGCCTAAGTGGGTCCACAGATTTCTAGAAGAGCCAGATAAAAGGATAAATGCTCTCTGTGTAGACTTACTAAATTATTTTCTGGTTTTCATAGGGTACAGAATAGCAAGTAGACATTTTACACTAAAGCAATGCATCTCTTGTAAGTCTCTATTTCTATACAACCATGTTGTATACATGGTTGTATAGAAATATACAATGAAATATATATATTCTATACAACCACTTCTCCATGTTTATAATGGAATGCTGGTACAGATTTTGATGCCTCTGTTCAGTTTTACTTGCTTTCCTCTGTTCTGACAAGACTTACAACCATACTGGCAGCAGTAGTAGCACTTGTTTTTGCAGGTATTCTAATTTTTACTTACAGCTACAAGAGAAAAAAATGACATCACTGTTCTACGACATGGAACAGCTGTCAGATGAATAAAAAAACTGGGACTGTGTTCATGGTTTTCATGCAGAAAGGATTCAGCCCTGCTTATATCCCCACCTTGTCTTCACCTGTGCTAAATCACCTGCTGAGATCATTATTTTTATAAGTCCTAAGCACAAGCCTAATTTGTAGAGTAATTCTGCAAAATGGATTTTCTTTGTCATATCTCTGGGTCTCATCTGCTAAGAAGGATAGCACCTTAGTTACTGCTGTAGTCCTTTTCTTTGTCTTAGTGTGCTTCTGCTGAAGTCTGCAGAAACACTCCTATTTCCTTTAGTGGGAGGAGAGTTTTGTCAGCACTTTGTGAAAACCATATGTTGAGTGCACAACTAGCCATTAGCTTTAATTTGAAAGTATAAATTTTGTTTAAAAAAAATTCTAGCACTGTAGCAACATCCATTAAAATACTGCATTCAATGCATTCAGTCTCCATAAGCAGCACATATCTTTTTTGTTCTGGAACTACATTAAGAGTAACAATGGGTGGCACTCCAGGAAGCAGTCTGAACCTTAGTTTTAAAATAGATATGACTTATTGCAATTCACGTGCAGTTTCTGAATGAAAGTAAGGAAACCAAAATTCCAGAGATACAACATTTGACAGAAATCAAGAAAGCTCATGTTATCATGGTGTTAAACACCCAAGACAAAAACTCTTGTCTTTGGATCACCACATCTCAGATAGCAAAGCTCTGTTTTCTTGACGTTTCTGATGCTTTTAACAATAAATAAAAAATCTCCCTTAAATTGGGAATTTTTTTTTCTGTTAGTGTTCACTGTCACAATCTAATACCAGTCTTTACAGTAACTTTACCACAAATCAAATTAGAGTGTTACAGTAGATTGCATGTTTTTGTAGCATAAATTTTTCCTCTTAAATTCAAGACTACAGGGACCTTATTTCCACGGTGTGCTGAAACCTACATGGGAAATCTATGATTCCCCAGTTCCACATCAGCAGAAAAAAAAATCTTGTTGAGGATCCCCAAATGCCTTGAAGAAGCTGGAGGATGCAAATCCATGATCCTACATATAGACATTCCAAAATACAATCTATCATACTCAGTTAATTAAAAGCTTTTGTAGAAATTAAGTGGATGAACTCTGTCAAACACGACGGACCACAGTAAAAAATACATAATCAATAAGCAATGGAGACACTCAGTCACAGCTGGAAGAACATCTTTCACAAGAAATACTTTATATTTGACCTCTCAGTCTAGGGTGTCTAAAGGAATATCTACGTAACAAATTCAAAAGACAAGCCCTGGGAATTAAATTTAATCACTCACTAGACATTAAAAACCATAGACTTCCATAGAAACACATGTTATAAGTTTTTCCCTGGGAAGTGGAAATCTCTCCAGATTGCACAGGATCTAAACATTTTATTGCTTATTCCTACCAGTCTACAAGTGCTTTTATTTATTTTCACATTAGTTCTGATTAGCAAGTTCACATTTAATTCGGATATTTTGTTCTTGAAGTCTATTTATATGATTTTCTTCTATGTAGAAGTTTGATATTTCTGTTCAAAATCTGAACCACTGGCATGCAATGAAGCAGTTTTCATCTTAGTGTATCAGTCCTGGAATGAAGTATATTCTCTCTTTCTACAAGTTTTGCTAGGAAGTTCAGCAGACTCACCAATTTTGAATTCAAGTTGAGCAACAATAATGACTGATCACATATTTGGCTGAACTCGAATTTGGATAATAAGAGGGCATACTGCCTCTTTTAGGACTTCTAGAAGCAAACAAGTACCTGATTCCTCCTGAACGGCCTAAATGGTGTTCCATTCAAAAAGGTTGGATTTATTTTTTAATTTTTTTTTACATGAAATCTTTCTGCTGTCATTTTTGTCTTTCTCCTTTATGGGGTGGAGAAGATATAGAAGACGCTCCTCAAAATGCTTGACTAAATTTTGAGAGCTGGTGTCTCCAGAAAGATTGAATGATACTGTTACTCAACAGAAAAGACAGAAGAGAGGGTTTTTTTCCCGTTTACTTTCGCACTAAGTTCTCCCCTCTGTTTCTATGAGTTTGACACCGACTGGTCAGTTTATTCCATCTGAGTTATGAGGACACTCCATGACTTAGAGCCCTGCTTGCGACACTGTGATCAGCAGGTTTTAGAAGTCATTCACCAGCAAGTTTCCTAAGCATGGGCACTTTGTCTGTTATTTCTTCATTGGATATGTAACCCTAGCAGCCAGAATTATTGATGCATGCTAACTGATATTGGGACGCATTTTGACATCTCCAGACCCAAGCCTAAAATTAGGTTTTAAAGGGCATTTGAAAGGAACATATAAGCAGGAACATAAACAATAAAATTTAAATCTTCATTTTTTACTTTCTATTATAAGAAATTTTGTAACTGCAACACTATCTTGATGTACCTTTCTCTTAATTCTTGTTCCATGGAGAGGTCCTCAGTTATTTCAGTTATGCATGAATCTCCTCCTGCATTTTCTGTTGTACCTATTCTAAATAACTGTTGGTTTCCTTTTTTTGGTCCTGGGGACTCCTCATCTCCATCACTAGGAAAGCCTTCCTTTATTTTTCTTGTTTCCTTCCCAAACCATTCTCTATGTCTTTTCATCTCTTCTCTAATGTCCTTTTCCTAATAACTACTTAAGTAATTTTACATTATTCTAACCTCCTTTACAGCAGGCATAGAGAAAACCTCAGCCTTCAGCTATTATGTTCTCCTATTATATTCTCTCAACTGCAGAAAAAGAGATTTTGCATCATTCTATTACATATAAGAAATTTTTATTAGGTGGACATTAACACAAAAAAAAAGTGTTTCATAAAAGTAACTCCATAACATGAAACTGAAATCTCTGAGCATCCAACAACTGATTCCACAAACATTGTCAGCATCTTGAAACACAGACAAGACAAGAATTCAGTAGGGCAAAATAGGAAAAGGAGGGAAGATGTCCCCTTAACCCTCTTTTCTTTGCAGCTCATTGAGTACATTCATATCTAAAATGTTTTTGGAATATTAATGCAAGAGTCCAGTACTCATCAAGCAAGGGCAAAGCCACCCCTTCATATGACTTTATTATCTTTAAGAAAATAATAAGCAGATCTTATGGTTTTCTTGTGATTACAACACAAATAACAACGGGTTCATGTAATAAATAAATATCTCCCACAGATCAATGTCACTGAGGTACAATTTTGTACTTCAACACTTGTGACCGCCAGCACTCTTGGCAATTGCAGTCCTGGTATTTACCTTCTGAAACAGGTGTGGAAGAAATAATTAAATCAAATACCAATTATCCTCTCCTCTACTCTTCCAAAAAGTCCCAAATATCCCAAACACTGTTTTGTGCTTAGTTTCCCCATGGGTGGTGGAGTAAGGAGAAGATATGAAGATTTATGATCTGCATTTTTTACCAATAACATCTAATCTCTGCTACTTTCAATATCTAGAAACAGATATTGCGCTATGTGCTGCTGCTTTGCATAGCACCACTCAAAGCTTAACTGGAGAATTAGGTGTGGTATATGACAGATGTACAGATAAAAGATACTCAACAGATAATTGCTCTTTGTAATATTTTATATCTTTTTTTGATAGTGCAAATAATTGAGTCAGCTAAACCAAACTGCACGCCTTTCTCCAAGGCAGATAACTGAGTCGAGATATCTGAGTCCACTCTACATGGTTGGCACTTTGTGGCATGTTATATGTGTGATTTAAGAAATGAACATGACTTTTCTGAAGAACAAATCAAGCTTTCAAGCATCAATTTTTCAAATGTAGAGGTCTAACTAAGGAAAGAATTTCATTCTGTGTGTTCAAGAGAGATTACGCTTAGGAGGGTAAGGTGGAACTGTAAATATTCAGATGATTTATTATAACTTCCCTGAAATAGGGAAACAAATGGAATATGAGGAATGTTATCTCCATCTCATGCGCTTTATTAAAAATTCATTAGACTGTAAAGTCTCTCATTTTGTAATCAGAATTAAGTAGTTTTCTAATGTCATTAGCTTGAAGTCAATTTAAACCACTATCAGCACTTGCAACACACTCCAAAATGCTAAATTGAATACAACAAATGTTTTCCACTTATTTTTTATTAGAAATATTAGAATGTCATATTATGACTCAAACCCACATGGTGGTGATATCTCTAGGAAATAAATTTCCCCTGAATTTATTTACTAGTCACATTTACGTTGGTCAAAGAAGGCAAAGGAGTTTCAGAAACAGAAATCCAGTGTCAAGTTTAATTTCTGAGCCAATAGAATATTGATGCATGGAAAAGCTCAAAAGGTGTGCAGTTTTCTCCTACAGGATAGCCAGGTCCCTTGACAGTAACAGCCAAGTGCAGTAAGCTACAGCAAAGAGATCCCAGAACAAAGAAATAGTACCTTTAAAAAAAAAAAAAAACCAAACCCACAAAAAATTTTTCAATATGAAAGTATTGTGATAGTTAGGAAGATAGTTGATGCTGGTAGAAGCCATGGCTTTTCATGTTAGTAGTTGTCTTTGATTTGCTTCTATACTAGGGCAGTACCTGTGATCTTAAATTATTTACATAGGTAAATATAGCTTTTTTTTCTTAAAATCATTCTTATGCCTAAGTATTACTAAATTTACAAATCACATAAGGAAAAATATTTTTGGAATATAATTATTTTAGTTTGAGAAAAATTGTGTTTTCTAAATTAGTTTGTTTGAAAGTGATCTAATTTTCTGGGAAGAAGAAAATGGATTCTTCCTCTTAAAGAAATTAATCTTTCTCAGGGAACTCATGCAAGTTATCAAACAAATTACTAGCAATTTTTAAAAGTCCTTTAGCTGATTGTGCATACATCTCAGTGGCATTAAACGAGCTCATATATAGGTATGAGGTCAGGTAGAACCTCTTGGCTTCCCATACGGCATATGCAGTTATTCATGTTTTCAAAAAAAATATCCCTTACATACACTATATTTTAACATAACCAAAATATATAAGAGAATATATCTTTTAGAGCCATGAAATCAGTATTAAAATTGGCCCCCACACTGAGTTCTTGACTGGCCAATTCTATTAAATTTTTTGTGTAGATTCTCTTCTAAAATATGTATTGCTTAATTTCATACTTTGGCTTTGACATTTACTCTAGAATAGTTTCCTATGGCCATAGTATCTGCTCTGTATTGTTGACTGATCCTTACAAAGTGATGAATTATTCCATTTAAAAAATATTCAGTCTTTTGTACCTGAAAGGTAGCAAAGCTACTGATGGACTTTGAATACTGCATTTCCTTGCATTTCAGAGACAAATAACAAAACTGAAAACATCCTGCTTAAGCTTGATATGGATCAGTCTGTTTTGGAGAAAAATGTTGTTTTTTTTATTTAAACAGGTATCATATATGCTTTCATTTGATTTCAACTAAAGCAGTATTTCTCTTGAACACTAGCAATGAAATGTCACAGAGAACCTGGCATCAGATGTGATATTTGCTAATATTTTATAACAAATATTTAAGATGTGTGTAATCAAGGAAACCTCTGCATGAAAGGGCTCATATCTAACCTAGTCATCTATTGTAATAGATTTGCAAAAGTATTTAGCAGACAAACTGAACTTGGAGGATCACTAAACAAGCTCTGCTGGCATGTGCAATAAAATGTTTGGGAGCAGTGTATACGAGGAAGAGGAAAGGGCAGACAAACAGAAGCAGATTTACTGCTGCAGAGCCCTGTGCTGCCACCAGCAGTCCTGTTTCACCCAGGACATGGCCAAATCCTCAGGTGATCCCTACTTGTCCTGCATCAGCAAGGATTCACTGCTGGTTCTTCAACAGCTGGCAGAGTTGTTGAAGTTGTGGCTGGTACCCAGCTACCCATGTGGGTAATTAACACGTGGGCTATGGCCTTTCTGAGGATTCAATACCTTTTCCTTCTCCACAGATAAAAATTGCTGCCTCAAAGCCCAGGTTTGGGGTGTTATGAACTTTAATGCCAAATCTTTTGCCATGTTCCATACAATTCTTTACACCCACATGCACTGCTAGAATTATGAGCCAGCTACAGACTTTAAGAATGGTTATCAAAAATCACTCATTTTAGTCTTGAACCAAAAGGTACATTGGACAGACAGATAACCTTGGAGAATTTCATCCCATCTGTAACTCATATTAAGTCTAAGGGGGAGACAGATTTCAGTAAGGAGCTGGTGGGGCTCAATACCTCTTCAAGCAAGTTTCACTCCCATATGTCTTTTCTGTTTATGTAAAACTCTTGTTTCTACCCTTTGTCACTCTCATTTGACTTTTAAAACTTAATTCTCTAATTTTTTTAAATTGAAAAATACTGGACAAGATGCAGTTCTGTCCCTAGACTTCACTGCTGGCACTATATCAAACTCATAGATGGGATCCAGAGCAGCAATCAACATGCAGAGGTACAATTTTTCTAAAGATGTTAGAGTATAATGCTAACTTCATATAAACATCTGACAGATTGCAATTCTAGGATGCTTCATCTGGAGAAAAAAAACAGTCTTAGTGACAGATAATATGCTGTTTTAGAAAATTTGTTCATTGTAGTTATATGACCCTAAACATTCCCCAAAACATTCTTTGCTTTAGACAAATTTAAATAATTTTAACCTATTTTCACTATTCAATTACTTTTTTTTTAATGGGATTATCTCTGCTACTTTTCTTCTAATCTTATGGTTATAGCATTAATATGATTCAATGAAACCAACGAGTACAAATGTCTCTTTGCATTTCTTATATTTAAATTGTATTCCTATGCAGTCCTTTGAGTAAAAGGCTGTAAATTTACTGAGCAAAAACAATACGTAAGTTTTTGGTCTTTATAAGTCTTATTTCAAGTATCTAAATCATGACAATATAAATACTTTTAAATATGACTGATGTGGTTTGATGTCTATTGTAAGACAGATGCATCTCAAAGCCTATTAAAGAAGAGAACGGCCTATTCTTGTTCCCTCTTGATGGGATTATCCAGCCATAAAAGATGAATTTCTGTGGTTTAACATTTCGTTCCACTGATTATTACCAACACAGTGAAGTGGTAAATATAAATGCTAATTTCAACATACTTTCAAAGCAAATCTTTAAAGTTTGATAGACTCTCGTGGTATTTTAAATTAAAATGCAAGGTACTGTAAAATCCATTTTGTTTACAAACAAAAAGTGGCAATACAAATGCAAAAGATGCTGAAATGTAGAGCTTATCAAACAACACTAAATAACAATCTGATGGAAAGAGAGTTAATACAGAGATAACACCAACCAAAGCAGTGATTGGGAAGTGTGAAAAGAATATGGGAATCAAAAATCTCACGAGTGTTGTGGGAAAGAAACTATCTTTTGCAACAAGCAGCAATAACTATATTCACTTTATAAGGCTGTATTTTAGGAGAGGATATACTAGAATATTAGAAATTAGGACTTTTTGTCTTCCATTTTTAGGTGCTAACTTCTTTTCTCACTGCATATTCAATGTTTCTTTGGATCATAATTTAATCTAGAGATATTTTTCTTTTTTTGAGAGTCAGAATAAGACCATATATTTGTAGAAAAAATTACAAATTTAGAAAGTTCAGAAAACCTGCTGCCTTTATTAATTGAGATTTTGAGCTTCTTTTTATTTATAAACAATTTTCTGCTTTTCCATTCAGTTTTGTTCTTTCCTTTGCCATTCCTTTACTATGATTTTTACGTGTATTTGTATGAAAGAAAATAGTTTAATACACCCATATATATATAGCTTCACACCATATATACAATATACAATTATAAAGCTATTAAAAATAATACATCCTCAGATAATTTTAGTTGAATGAATTTATACAATTTATAAAGCTATTAAAAATACATCCTCAGCTCAGTTGAATGCATTTATTCAGGGAAATTCACTTTGCATTTTGGAAAATGCAGATGTTGAAGATATCGAGATGGGGAATCTTTTGATTTCTTCCCAGTATAAAAAAAAATAACTAAAGGATGTGTGTTCAGTTTCTGTAAAATGTAGTCTTTTGCCATTTTGGCAGATATGATGATCAACAACATCAGAGATTGCAAACCACTGCTATCCAACTCCTTGTGGAAAATATTCTTCCCTCCTGCAAATTTTGTTGTAGAGCTGGACATAAAAATGTGTGGAAAAATGGACAATACAGAAGAGCTGTCCTTTGAGAAATGCCTACCATCTTTTGCTCACTTTCACTTTTGTGAGGGTGTTTTTGTATGTCTGTTTCTGGACAGCTGCCTAGCTCAGGTTAAAGATTTTTTGTTGTTTTTTGCTTTTGTCTTTTTTTGAAGTATATACTTATGGGTCAAAGCAAAGGTTTCCTTTACAGGGAAACATTTTAGTACCACTGAACACATGAAAGATATGAAGGAATCTATCTTTTCACAGGAACTCTTCCATCTCATTTTTTCACCCGCACATCTCATGTCTGCTTTTCCTTACACAATTCCATTAACGTGACAGGTATCCTCAGCTGGCAGTGAAGGAAGCAGTGTATGAAGAAAGGTTTGGGGAAGAAGGGAGTGCAAAGGTACCTTTTGCAGCACAGTGATGTGCAGGCAGTGTCTAGGCTGCATTGGGATCTGCCTGCCTACCCATTGCTCAGGGGAGAGAAGCTCCTGGCCAGGAATCAGGCACACAGCAATATCTGTGAGAGTGAAGGGGTTACACATTCTCTATTCCAGAGGAATAGCCAGCAAAGCTCAGAGGATTTCCAGCTGTTTCCTGTCTAGAAAAACAGAGAGTTTGAGCTTAACAAAGCTCATTGATTTTCATGTGTATTTTAACGTAAAAAAAGTTCACAAACTCTAATGTTTACAAAATGTGAAAATGAAAAGGTGGTGAAAGTAGTGACATTGCTCTTGAATGTGAATGAATTCTTAGCAGTTTTTTCTTGGCAGGGCACAAATACGTGCGAACAGCAGCCTATGCATTACTTAAGTGACATTTAGTTTAAGCCCTCAGTGAATTTTACTAATACAGAAACCTAAGGTCAGTCATTCCATTTTCCCTGGGAAGCAAAGTTGACTTAAGCAGCTTTTTCTCCCCTTGCCAATGATTTCCACCCCCGGTGATTCCCTGTCAGCTGCACTGACAATGCTGCAAAAGTGAAGGAGGAGCTTTAAATAATATGATTTTGCCATGGAGTTCTTAAGAGAGAAGGAGTGGCAGGATTCAGAGGACACTTATGTCAGCCTTGCTGCCAGGGGAAATAATATGGAGCAATAGCCCTGTGCTTATGGTGTATGAAAAGTAAATCTCAAAACCTGCTAAGATTTTGAGAGAAGCTTTGAAAAATGCGGAACAAATCATATATCTCCTTTGGATTTGGCCTTTCACCTGTGTGGAAGATGCTGAGTCCTAAGTGCAACAGGCAGTTCAAGTAGAAAAATAAACCCCATAGGTAGCTAACTTCAAGAGTTTGAAGGATTACAGTTTAAATTATTAATTTAAGAAAAATTGACATACTGTGAACATAGTGGACTAAGATATCTGTAAAATTCCAATCATTAGATACTGCAGTGGTATGGTACACTGGAACAGGTATGCAGACTGAATCAGCCAAGTCTCATTATAAACCAGCCTTTCAATCAGATACAGTCAACATAAGAAGTCAGCATTCTTTATATACTGAATAAACTTACAGTTTTCAATTTCTAGTGGTATAAATCTGGCAGTTGTCATTAGGTGCAAAATGAAAGGAAAAACGACTTAAGAAAGTGCCTTGAAAAAGTACAAGATTTTTCTTCTCCCTCTGTATGTATTTTTCGTGACATGAGCCTCACCTTATTCCCTTCAACCTTGTCAGTTTTCATCACTGTTAAATCTCAGCAGAAACTATGGGTATAACCAAACAAAAACAATTTCTTCAGCTGGAAAAAACCCCTGTGCTTTCTCCAGGAGGTCTTTGATTTTAAAGAGTTTGCAAACATTTAAAAATAAATTGTGTAATATCCTTCTTGAGCAATGCTTCAATATAGTGTTACAAATTAATGTAGAGTTCCAGAAGCACTCACATTAATGCAAAATGAGTTCATCACAATTACCATTATTACCATAAATACCAAAGGAATTAATAATGATTAGGGTGATCTTTTAAAGCATCCTTAATTTTCATGTGCATTGTTTGTAAAATTCCAGGATGATGGTAATTACTGTAAATCTTCTCTTTGGGCTAGGTTTTCTTCCCAATGGAAGGATAGCCCAAAGCTAAATGCTTCTGAAGTCCCTCTGAAATCCTCAAAATTGGAGTTAGAATGCTTTGCACATACGTTAGCTTGGAGATTGCTTTCCCTATAGTGTAAATTTCAACAGTAGGCTTGATGTAAGTAAAATACCCCAAGAAATAAGCATTCAAGACAAACTTCATTTTTTCCTGAATCTCTGGATGGTAGCTAACATAGGTCCTCTGTGCGAGTTGTTACTAGATTTGTGATTGGTGAAGAAGGCTCAAGGAGGCCTTAGTGAATTCTATGTTATTCTATGTTTATTTGTTCAGTAATTTAAAAAAACCCAAACTATATAGTAGAGAACCCTTTCAGTTGAAAACCCATTGGAATTTTCATAAGAATGAGATGTATAATACCATCATGCTTAGCCTTCTTCAGGGGCACATTTTGAAAGACATAAAACAACTCAAATTATGGCTCTTCAGTATGTTAATGTTGGCAGCACGGGCTGCCTTTTGACTGCTTATGTTGCCTTACACACCACCTTTGATTTTAGACATGCATTGCTTAGGAAAGATAAGGCAAAAGTAGCTTATAAACTTTACTCCTGATTTTTTTCTCCTACAGTGACTTTCAGGCACACAAGGTGACAAAATCATGGACTCGGAAGAAAAGGTGTTATAAGCATGATTTACATCAAGATAAGCCCACTTCTTTGGACAGTCCAAATCTTTCAATTTTTAGAACAGGCAATGTGCAGAGGAACAGCCTAGAAAAAGAAGCCAGTTGCGAAATTTTATTCTAAGTTTCAGTAGATTTACACTTTCCCTTAACCGTCTTATTTTCAGTGAATAAAATGGGGCAGGCAGTGCAGATCTCACTTCTCCTCCTGTCATGGTTCTATTCTCATGTCCTTAATGAGCTGACACTGCTTAAAACTAACCAAACAAAAACAAAAAAAAAGGGCAATAAATGATCAGGTCCCTGTACATCGGCTCCCTACTTGAATAAATGAGGCAACCATTGGACCTCAAAGGCTGGCATAAGGAAACGGAAGGGAATGTGTGGCTGGGGAGAAGCGGGAACTAAGAGCTCACTAGATTTCCTCTAACAATTTTCTCAGGATATAAAAAAATCAGAAGCAAAGCAAAAGTTATCAAAATTATCAATCCATATCAGTCCATTCCTATGGAAAATTCAGACTCTTAAAGTGGCACTTTTTATATAACAGTCTTTGTAGAAGATTTAAAAGCCTCAACTCTCAGTTGAATGATTGCTTTTTTTTCCTTTAACTTCCACTTTTACATTTTATTTGTAGTGAGAAATATTTGAAAACCCTAGACTTAAAATTACCAAAGTGTTTAGATCATAAATGTTTAAGTCATTGCTGAAAAAAAAATTTGCCTTCTAACCTACGTACATGGTTTTAGAAATTCTGTGTGCTAAATGCTGTGCTAACATTTAACTTGGAGATGAAATTTACTTAGTGCAGAGTTCATGCATAAGTGTTATAAGCTTAGAGGTAGTTGATAATTTTGTGTGAAAATCAATTTCTGGTAGGAAATATCTTTTTTTTTTCCCCAAAAGAAGTGTTTTATATAGTGGAAAGACTGAAAATGATGAGTCCCCGGTTGCTCACCTAGAAGACTGCTATCAGTTTCAATTTTTACATGAATGGTCCAAGTTCCTGGATCATTTGCTGCTTTCAGCAGGGACAGGCAGACTGAGCATCCATGGCTCTTTGCCAGCGAGGCTGAAAGGATGAAAGACTCCTATCAATTTTTCTTAGTGAAAAAGCAAACCTCACAAGAGTCTTCAATCTGTTACTCAAAACAATGAAAGATTCCTTTTCTTTTTCTCAGGAATATTTCATCTTCCTGGAGAATCTATCATGTTTTTTAAACTTTTGTCTTCTTTCAACTGAATATACTTAAACATAGGACTCAGGCCTTTTAGCTGCTGGTGATATGCACCTGAGGGCAGATACACAGGCAAGGTACGCTTCCAACATGCTGTGGTGAGGGGCTTGATGCCACTATGGTTGGGCATCATCACAGTTAGCACAGATGGGGAATAGGGTTTTACTGATAATTATAGCTGAGAATGTGATCTTCCTCACTTTCTCCAAAGTTAGAGCTGCCTCTGTCCACAGGGAAGGGTATTTCTGTAAATCTAAAGCAGCTTTCTTTACAGTGCTTGAGGCCCTGAGCTATGACAGCACAATTCAACATGTGGTGGTTTGTTTTAAATGTGTATTTCTTAAATGTCAACAGGAATTCCCTGAGTCCAGAGCTGTTGGGAGGCAATAGTGATATAGAGATCCTTTCCACATTGTAATCTATTGCTGTTATTGGAAATTTTTCAACTTGTTTGGCTTTATTGACCGTCTCCCAGGAAGGGGAAAAGGGGCCATAGGTGAGAAAAGTACATTAGTGACTGAATGGCATTTGAACACCTTGGTAGAGCAGTAATAAAACCAAGAAGCTTGGAAGAAAGACAAACTATTAGAAAAGTACCAGTCATTGATGTTTAAAAATTCTTTCAGAAAAAGTAAGGGGAAGAAGTGTAAAGATATTGATATTACTCTGATTGGTGCAAGGTAAATTCATGGCACGTTGAGAGTTCACCTTTTATTGTATTTTGGCAACTGACATTAAATTAATACTTCTTGGTAAGTCATAGAAAAATAGGTGAATTGCAAAATACCTCTGTTTCTCCAGCTGACATAAATATTGTATTAATTAAATCTATTAAGAACACTGAAATGAGATCTCATTAACTAATATCCCCAATTAGGATAATTATGACTAATTATAGTTATTAGACTAATGGTTTTAATCCTCAAGCACAATGTGTTACAGAAGGTTAAGAGGCCTAAGATAAATTGAAAATCAAAAGTATGATCAAACTCTTTTTAAATATTTTATACAGCTACCATCCTATAATGGTAACTGTGACAGAAACAGTTATATTTTTTGCAACTCACCTCATGCTGGGAAGGAAGATAATTTTTTACAATTTGCTAGTGATTTTACATTTCCAACAGGAAGTGTCCTGATTTCTAGACTTTAGGTGCTAATCAGTATGAAAAATTAACCTCTTACATGTTCTCATAAAAGAAAACTGCATAATTTTATTAAAGTTTTCTGCAGAGAAGAGTATCATCTTAAGAAGGCAAAATTCCACTCATATTGAAATGTGGGTTTTATGTAGCTGCACAGAACAATTCTTTTGTGTGTATTTGCTGATGTCTTCTGTAGAGAGGCAAGTACTATTTGAAAAGTTGTATTAGTAACTCAATATCCACTAGCACGTGAGTAAAAGATGTGCAATACATGACCCTTGAGTCCTTCTTTGGGGGAAAGCCAAAATCTTACCAGACAGTGAAAAACTCTGTGTTATAGAACAGAGACCTTTTCCTCCTTTGGGGCTAGACAAATGGGTTATGTTTCTTGGGGTTTGAACTGTGAAATTCAACAAGACTTTACATGAAGTAGATCTGTCACATAACTAGAGTATGATTGGGATTACCAGCTGCCTTTTAAGAAAACACACAAAAACAGCTGAGCTGTACTCAGCTCTTGAATGGAGAGTCATAAGGGACTATCTGCATTCAGAAAATTTTCCAATTTTGGATCCTGGTTAGATAGAAATGACCTAGTCCCAGGGAAAAGAAAGAGAAACATCAAACTGCAACTGGGAAACTCAGAGTTTACCTAGAGTTAGAAATTTGCATCTAAAACTCAGTACTTTATCTTTTAGATGACAGGCATCAGAGAGGAATCCAAAACAGGTTTGGATATCTCAAATGTGTAGAAAAAGACACACTTTGAGCTCAAGACTGTAAAGGGTGATTCATCTGCCTTTGTGTGCCCATGCAGAACGGCAGAACAGGGAGTAGGTAGGAATATCTATATACAGTGCCTGTGGAACTGGGCTACTGTTATAGAGTCAAAGGTAAGTTATCAGTGACATTTTAGAGATTAAAATGGTTTTATTTTTATAACACTTTTTTCATGTTGCAAGCTGTTTATCTTTATTGTCTATCTTTTTATTTATCTTTATTATCTAGTCATGTGAAAAATACAATGAAAAATATTTCAGTTATTTGAGTGAAAGAGCTAGCTTTTTATAATAATTGACCTTGCTTCTCCAGAGGTTGGCTCTGGCAAATCTTTATTGATCTTTCTGTACTGTTGATTCAATAAACTTAGATCTCCATTTGTTTGTTTGCTTGTCTTTTATATTGTAACATTTGGATTTCTTCTTTTACCTTGTTATCTCCTAAATACAACTTTTATAATTGTACAGATTATTTCTTTCAGTGGATTCTGTGATACTGCTCCAGTTCTACCTGAGTTTTCATGTCTCATTCCTGTGTAATTTCCTAATATGCAGTATGTGTTTCTCTTATTATAACAACTCTAGACTCTTGCCAAATCCTCTGCTTGGAGGCCTGGAAGGGAAATTGCATGTGTTACTAATCAAGAGTTGGCATGCTTTGTCATGGCTGATTTCCTTTAAGGCACAGCTATTAGAATTAAGAGTTTTCTTATCGCTGGGTAATAAAGCAGAGTTTCTGCCTTGGATAAATGACACAGAGGCAGGGAACACAGAAGCTGAGATGCTGAATCAGACAAATGGTTGGACATAGTGTTGTTGTGATGCTGAAGAATTCAGAATTAGATATGAGATCCCTGTAATGAAAAGAACTTCTCTTCCTAACCGCAGGCAATCAGTGTCAGTTCTCGTGTTGTAAAGCATGAAGAATTACATCACTAGCATGTTTTTTAATTCTTGGCAAGGCAATTTTGATTCCTATTGTTTGGAATTCCTATTTCTCTTTCTTTCCTGAACCCAAAAGTTTTATGTCTCAACTGTATTTCATGACAGCTACTTTAGCAGCAATGATGTGCTTATAAAAATTGCACAAGCACAAAACTAAGAAAGTTCAAAACTAGAAATTAAGAAATATCACTAAGAAATTGCTCATGCTATGCACACTTTCTGCCCTTTCCTATCATGCATTTTAACAGTTTATGCTCAGTGATATGGCAACTTAACCCCAGCAGGTAGCTAAACATCCCCCAGTTTTTTATTCCATCCTCTCACTCAGTGGGGTTGGAAGAAATTTTTAGTTTGAGATAAAGATGCTTTAATAAGACTGAAACAGAAGAAATAATAATAATAATAATAATGATAATAAAATTATAATAATGGCTAGATTATAGAAAACGTTGAGTATTGCAATCGCTCACCATTTACCCACCAATGCCCAGACAGTTCTCAAACAGTGGTCCATGACCAGATTTTCTCATAGTTTTTACACTGAGCTTGACACCACATGGCATGGAATAACCCTTTGGCCAGTTGGGTCATCTGTCCTGCCTTTCTCTCTTTCCAAATTGTGCCTTAGAGGCTGCTTGCTGATTGGATAGTGTTAAAAGCTAAAAAGTCTTTGATTTAGTCCAAACACCGCTTAACAATGACAACATTAGTCTGTTATTGACATTATTCATATTCTAAATCCAAAACACAGCACAATACCAGCCAATAGGAAGAAAATTAATTCCCTCCCAGCCAAAAACAGGGCAATACCCACTCCTTATTCTATACTATTTATATCATGCCTGAGTCTCACATTTCTCAAGACATCCTTTCCTGTCTTTTATATACACACATAGTTATCACTTCCTAAATCTATGGGCCATTTCTTGAAAATATCCATTGTTTTTGATTTATAAAATTGTATTGAATTCCCCATGTCACAGTAGTTTCTTGAGGCAGGAGAGGTGGACTGGTGTGTTTAATTGTTGTTTAATGAAGGCAGTTCTGGCGGGTGGGGCCACTAACCAGGCAGCTTTTGCTATATATGCATCCTAATGTTTGAACATCCCAGCACAAGCACACATTGCTGTCAGTATGGTCTTTAACAGACCACACTTGCTATTCCAAGAGGCTGGTGCAGGATAAGCTCTGTGATAGACCCACTCAGTGCCGTGCTCTTTGGCCCAGGTGTCTATGAGGTTGTTTCAGAAATGAATCCTGTTGTATGACTCATGTTTCCATAAGAGTTCCTTTTCAAAGGCCAGGATTGTATTCCAGGCAGTGGCATGGGGTGTGGGATATGTCTCCAGCCATCTGGTGTTTGCTTCTGCCATTGTAAGCTTAAGGCACTCGCCCAGGCAGGTTTGTGGGGGTGTGATATAATCGGTCTGCCAGGCCTCCCCATTTATATTTCAGCCATCCTCTTCCATGCCAGAGAGGCTTTAATTGCTTGGCCTGCTCGATTGCAATGCATGTTTCATGTTTGTGGATAACCTGTGCAATAGTGTCCGTGGTTGAATTCACATCTTGATGATGAGCCCATTTCATATTGCATCTCTTCCTTGATGGCCTAAGGTGTCATGGCACCCTCCAATTAATCCTTATGCTTCCAGACCAGGCTCATCTGTGTTACTTCAATACTAGCGGCATGATCCATGTGCTGCTCATGCTCTTCAGTGCCCCCATTCTTGTGATAAGCTTTTAAAACCAGTTTCTCTACCTGAGCAGCAATATGCAATTCGTGGTACAGTGGGGCCACTTCAAAAAGCACCATCTCCTCCTCTGGTGATACTCCAAAATATTTGCCTTTTGGCCAGTCCATGATAATTTCCAAAATTCCTGGGTGACTAGGTTTTCCTATTGGAGCCTATTGTGTGATCAGTGTGACACACTTACTCCATGTAGCATAAGCTGCAAAATGTGTAGAAGAAACCGTTCCTTTGAACAGCAACCACTCTAATGTCAGGAGAAGCTATGTTTTAGGACCATTAAATTCTGAAGCAGCTCAAACCCCTGATCAAACCCCTTCACATATTGTCAATTTTTCTTTTTCAGTTGGAATATAGTTGGCCTTGGATCTTTTGTATTCCCAACTCCAATACTCTAAGGTCCAACCTGAAATTTTCCCTGGTGCTTTCTGCCAGAGATTCCAGATAGGGCCATTATTCCTGACTGCCATGTAGAGCACATTTTTAACATTTTGTCCTGCCTGGGCTGGCTGAATAGTTACTGCATGACATAATTCCTGGCTAATTTTTTAAAAAGCCTATCATTATTTAAAACCTCATTTTAAATTGTTCTTCTTCCGGGTCACTTGACAGAGAGGGCTTACAGTCAGTCTGCAGTTTGAAAAGTCTATTTTCCATAACCCCATAAAGCCTAAGAAAGCTTGTGTTTTATTTTGCCCATTGGTAGAGAGACAGCTGTTATTTTGTTGATTGTATCCATTGAGATCTGATGACATCCATACTACCATTTTCTTCCTAAAAATGGCACTTCCTGTGCAGGTCCCTTCATCTTTGTTTTATAGCAAAAAGAGTGTGGAGGGTTCTGACTAGTTTTTTCCTTTTTTCTTTCTTTAAAAACTTATTCTGTGCAGTTGCCCCATACGATGATATCATCAATCTGTTGCAGGTGCTCTGCTTTGCTGTGCTCCAGTGCAGTCTGAGTCCTGAGTCAGTCCATGACAAATGTACAGCTGTGTTTGTAATCCACAGAAGAGCTGCACTCTACAGACCGTAAGCTTCGTAGCCCAAGAAAAGACTTACAGGTTTTGTTTTTGAAAAAGCACAAAACCAATGTGGTGTGTTCAAATTCTACCCCAAAAATTGTATCTGCTGTATTTTAAGGTTTCGAAGGACTTCAGTCACTGAAGCATATTACCTTGCAAAAAATCCGTGGGAGTTCAGCATTACTTACCACGTTCATCTACTAAGAATGAACCTTACTTATCATGTTCATCTACTAGGAAGAACTTGCATATATTTTTCAAATTTCAAATAATTTACCTTGTAATGGAGTGAACATCAGTGGTTAGCAGGTAACTGCATCATCTCTTGTAAAGACAGATGTCCAATAAAATTCTTGGGCTTTTTTGGTTTGGTTTAGGGTTTTTTTTGCTAGCAATTTGGTATTTTCATTCATTCCAATTTTACTGTTCAGTTCTCTCTCATTGTGGTTTAAATTCTCCCTTTGTTTTGGCATCAAATTCTTAATCTTCTTTTCATCTTGATTTTTGACAGTGCTTCATCTTCATCTTCATTAGTAGCCAAGAATAGCTTTAGGGCAGGTGTATATCTGCCAAGCCTGGTAAAGAGGGATGAAAAGAATTCATTTGCCTTTTCTGTAGTATTCAGGAAGAAAAACTGGTCTTCTTACTCCCTGGCAATCTAGTTTAAAATTGATTCCTTAATTAAAAGTTGATCAAGAAAAAAATGCAGAGAGAACTCCACAAGCTCAGATCTTTCCTCCATGTTTCCAACATGCCAAAAATCCATTTTCATTGCTATCCACAAAAGCAATCTGAATCTGACCAGATGCTTCTCTTTAAGTTAATCATCAGTGAGTGAATCTCTGCACAAGCATTTTATTTGAGATCAAGGGTGCAATTTTTACATAAACCTCTCAATAACTTCCATTTCAGAGATTTTTTTTGGCTTGCTTATCAAAGTGGTAACAAAGCATAAAAAAATATGTTTCTTTCAGTTGAAACTAAACTAGCAAATATGGTCTGGGTATCCAGTATCTAATACCCTCTAAGTCATAACATGCATTCTTCTCCCAAGGCAGAGCAGAGCAAAGCAGAGCTGAGTGTGGTCTGAAAGCCCTCCTGAAATATATGTAATGTAGTTGCCAGTCCTCAGCACCACATGGTCTGCCAGTTGTCCTGTTCTCCCTGTAAATCTAAGCAGAACTAATTCCAGATTCTCTGTGTGCTGAAGTCGAAGTCCTTGGCCCGTCTGCAGCTCACCGAGCTGGCAGTCTGACATCCCTCAGCGGATGCCTTAGTGTGCTCTGGAGGAACTGGGAATATTTTCAGCCCTTCTCTGAGATATTAAGAACTAAGGTTCTGAGCTCCTTGTCAACATCTGGCACCTGAGAAGCTATGTGTTTCTCTTAGCAACCTTAACTTTGAATTTTTATGGCAGAGTGGGTGTGACTAAGAGCCACCCATCATCTGAAGCTGTAGGAAGCAGCAACATGAAATGGGAGGAAACCAGAAACCTGGGATCCATTTTAAATTTCTACACATAATCTTGCTTCCGTGACAGTAATTTGAAGCAGGTTTTAAAAAATGATGCATACAAAGTTGTTTCTTTCTGACTAGGTATTTTTCTTTGTATCAGTGGGACTATTTTCCTGCTCTCTCTGTAAGCTTTCAACATTTGCACTTCAGATTGTCTCTGAAGTCACTTAATCTATGTTTTATCTAATATAATTTTATTTTCCCCTCTACTTCACCCAGACTGGGTTTCAGTGTTTTCCTGGCTTGAATGACTACATTGATTTGTTGATTAATTATGCTATTTTTATTTCCTTTCTGCTTCATTTTTACCAAACATCTGTTTAAACTGCTAAGTCTGATAATAATTTATGATCCACAATATCCATATATTCTACTGCTCTTACTGGCTAAAACAGACAGGCCCAACTCCCTTGCCTGACTCTGCAGTCCTGTTGGTTACACTGTTGAGACTAGTAGGAAACAGGGCTAAAGACACTGAAGAAGCTGAAAAATTTTTCCTACATCCTGTTCCTATCTGGAAGACCCATATGATATCAAGCAATAATAATAAGGAATCTATTGCACTTTTAGACCTTATTCCAAGCAGATCTGTTGTTGGAAAAAGAAACATTTGGGCATTTATTAGAACAGAACTTTAGTCAGTGAAATTGATTATAATTTTAGCTGAGATTTTTAGTTATCCTTTAGACTTTCATGAAAGGAGATAATACAGTATCCAAGTTTATTGAATACCATTCTCAAACCCCCACATTTTTAAATCAAAAATATTTGCTCAGTCTCAGGAAGAATCTAGGTCCAAGTTAAGTAAGTGTCTCTTCTGTTGTTAACTACCTTGGAGAGCTTGCTGTCGCCCTTCAATAAATTTTAAATATTATTTGATTTTGCATTTCCCCTTCATCGCAGAATACAGCAATTTTTTTACATTTATTAGCAGACAAATACTTGAAGCAATATTTGAATATCATTGTTATTCATTTCAAATCGTTTTGGTAAACTTTCAGGACTGTGCTGGGATTCTGGACCTTTATATAGTATTGATCTACAATACTAAGTGTTTCTCTCAACCCAGCAACAGCACATTTTCGGCTTCAAGTAAATAATTTCTTGCTCTAGTGGCATTCAGAATGTCTGAAGAATGATACTTTCATATTTCTATTTATCTAAATCTGTAGATGTTAATTTATTTGGTGGCTCACATTTCTAACAGAACTCTTGAAAGCTGTGGGTGTTATTTTTATCTTCAGTGGGTTCATCCATAATATTGTCCATTAAGAATTCTAGCTGCCTGAGAGCACCCACAAATCAAGTAATTTGGCTGCTCAAACTTCAGTCTTTCAGACATAGACATAATTACTGTTTTGCACATGAAAATACACCACTTATTTTAATAGGACCATTTAAGGTGTTTCAAGGCAGGGGCCTAACAAAACACTAAGGGGATCTAGAAATACTAGCTAGAAGAAAGTATTCCTCCAAAGAATGAATGACATAATTCAGAGATTTTTGAGCCCATTATTTATAATCTAATGAGTATAGATATTTCCTTATTCATTTATTATACATTGCATATATTATAGTAAGTAATAGGTATTATCTTATCTTATCTTGCTGTCTTTTCAGCCATGAATCCCTATGTCCCTGATCCATCAGGTTCTTGAATGATCTTTCCCTCTGTGAGGGTAACTTCCACAACCATATGAAGAGTTTTGGCTGTGGTCTGATTTTTAGTGACAGCTCAGGATTTAGGAGCCTGTTTTTATATCTCTTATGTCTGAGGGTTAGGCTCTAGATATCCCTCTTCATGGGGGCCACCAAATAGGAATTGATTTTGGTTTTTGTTATATTAGCTCTGCTTTTTCTACTTTCTGGTGCTATGAAGAAAGCACCAACTTGAGCAATACCTTGACAATTCTGTTACCCCATCCAAAACTTCTTGATTTCTTTCATATGTGAATTACCAAGGGTTCTCTGCACCATGAGCCTTGTCAACTCTTCTTGCTTCCAGTGAATTAGTGTCTCTCTACCTCCTGTGGTTCTAAAGGGTACAAAAAAAGTCCAGGTTTACAAAGACAAAGACATTTCTCCTTCTAGAGTTACTGAAACCTTTTTTCCTTTTCCTGAAAAGGCAGAGGAACAACTGATGATTCACTGAGAACAGACATAACCCATAAATCTTTCTACCATCTTTCTGCCCAGAATGCCTTTCTATTTCAGAAGTGGGTTAATAAAATAAGTATTACTGCTCTTTCTTAGAAAACCATCTGTTGCTTTGTTAGACCAGCTGTTGTCTCCGGAATTTGACAGATCAGTCTTTGTCTCACCTTAATTCTCCTTAGTGATGGCATGGTTCCCCAAACAGTCCAAACCAGAATATGCTGGCATCGCTGCTGGAACTTAACACCAACTCCCCTCTCATGTCTGCCCATCCTCACCTTGGCATTGCCCTTCATCTGTGCTTGCACAAATCTGGTCTGAATCAGAGAATCAACTCAGAGAAAAAGACTGAAGTTACAGCAAATCGTGCCAAAATGGAAGAGGTGATGCTATAGGGATGGAGTAGTGCAGCCAGGGAAAGGAGAGGGTGAAATGGCTGGTTCAGCAGAAGAGCCTATTTATGTCTGCCTGAACTGACCGTGAAACTGTGGCATTGGTGTGCAGATAGCCGTGTGGTGCAACTTAATTAGCTGAAATACATCTCATACCAATCCTTATATAATTAACACACAAATATCTAGACAGGAGATATCTGTCTATCTATATCTACATCTGTATCTATAGCATGCTCTATATCTATCTATATATCTATATATATTATTGAGACTAGACACAGTTGTTATCAACTGAGGATGCAGCAAGTTTTGGAGCGGCTTACTGTAACTTTATTATAGGAATAAAACCAAGTCTCCTTTGCTGCAGTCTAATTCTAAGCTGCTTCTCATTTTGTATGCTTGTGTGAGGATTTTAAGTTTAAGAGAAACAAATCTCATCTTTTCCACTTAATCAAAAACCTCTAGTAGTGGTGTGTTTATGATACGGCACAATGTTGTGAAATAATCTCCCACTGCATTTTCCAAACAAGATTTCTGCTGAAGCATTCAGTTCTCATAGAGCACTTACCTTTTTAAATGTGCATTTAATTCTTAGCTAATTGCCATCAATATTTATGCTGCTGAACTTTTATCCTGCTACATATTGTGTAATTGCTACCATTAGCTCATCTCCCAAAGGTTTTCTTTTCAGATTCCTATAATGTATCCATGTTATTCTTTTCCAAAGCACAGATTTTTATAACATTGTTAAATTGTCTAATACTCAGTTTATACTTTGGACCACAAGTGAAGTTGATTGCATTTGAAAAATGTAGAAACTTCACATTCACTTTTTCATTTTAAGAGAAATAATGTGTAAGTAGTGCTGTTGTTTGCTATTTTCTATTGATTCCTAGAATCAGCATTACAATAGGTATCTCAGCATCCTGAAAGCAAAGTGTATCCCCTCAATCCTAGGAATTTTCTAGGTGTTTTGCAGGTATAGCCACAAAAGCCCCAAACTGAGCTACCCTACAGAAATAAATTATTTTTATTTCCAGATAAAAATGACACGGAAAGAAATGCCAGTCACCTTCTCACCCAGAGGACAAATAGGACATGCCATAAAACCCTTGTACTGACTACTGGTTCTCCAAGGGAGCCATGGCCCTCCTGCTCTGTTTATACTGGTAAACAGCTCGGGGCAAGGTTCACGCTAAAGTAAGATCATATTATGGTGGGATGACCATGGCTAGATGCCAAGTGCCCATCAAAGCCTCTTTGTCATTCCCCTCCTGACTTCAATAGAGGAGAGAATTTATAACAAAAGGCTCATACGTTGAGATAAGGGCATGTAGAGATCACTCAGCCATTACAATCAGGGGCAAAACAGACTCAGTGTGGGGAAATTATTGAATTTTTTTGCCAATCAAATCATTTTAGAATAAAGAGAAGCAAACCCAAATCTTAAAAACATGTTTACTCAATCCCTCTCTCCTTCATGGGCTGTACTTTATTCCTGACTCTCCACCTCCTCCCCTCAGTGCTGCAGGGGGGTGGGAAAAGGGGGTTGCAGTCAGTTCATCACACTGTTTCTGCTGCTGCTTCCTTCTCAGGGAAAGGACTTCTCACACTGTTTCCTTGCTCCAGTGCAGGTGTTACCCACAGGCTATAGTAATTGACAAACTGCTCCAGTGTGGGTCTCTTCCATGGGGTGCAGTCCTTCAGGAACAGACAGTTCCAGCATTGGTCCACCACAGGGTCACAGGTCCTGCCAGCAAACCTGCCCCAGTGTGGGGAACCTCTCTCCACAGAGCTTCGGAATCATGCACTGAAAATCCCAAAGAAAATAACAAACCACAGCTCTTTGTGTTATGTATGTCTGCAGCCACTATGGAATATGGATGCTGATTTTGGCATCCACATATCAAAGGACTTCAGTTCTTCTGTGTGCCACATGACCAGTTGTAACCATGCTTAAAAATGGTTAGGGTGGGAGACTAGTTGGGTGTGGGTGGTGGATATATGTAAAAAAGCCAAAAAAGGATAAAAATAGAAACAGAGTTTATCTGATTGTGTTGTAGAAGAATTCACAGTGTCTAGAAAAAAGTTTATTCACAGAATTCTTCAAAACACAACATAAATATGAAATTAAATATCTGGCAGTTTTAATTTTACAGCTGGCTTTACCAATTGGCTTTACCATAATGTTATCTCTGTGCTGCAAAGTTCATTGATTGTAGTAGATTAAAACATTTCATATAGCCATATGCACTGTCTGACAACAATGTGTGTGCAAAGAATGGGACATTTAGGTCATTGATTCTGTTGCAGGTTTTTTCTTGATTAAAGGATATTCCATCAAGACTAACTGACTTTTAATTAAGGTAATCAAAAGATAGTTTAAAATAAGGAAATTCAAATTATGCCCAACTTGGGGGCAGGAGGGGAGGACGAAAGAAGGAGATTTGAAATTTCATGCATTTTTTTAAAGAGTCTACTTCTTTTGCGTTAGGCAGACACATTACAGTGGTCTCACCAGTACCAAAAAGAAATATAAAATAATGGAAATATTATTGCATATTTAAAAGAAGATTACAAAATTCTATACCATGCACATAGCCAAAGTCTGTTTCACTGTAAAACCTTGTCTTGAATTTCGACATTCACAAATCTTTGAAAAGAGACATCGAGAAGCAGAACAGTGTTCCATAAAGGCTTTTTCTACTCAGTAGGGAAATGGAGATGTCAGTGACATCAAATTTATTATTCAATCATCTTATCAACACACTAATTTCCTTTATTTGCAAGCAAGTGGTTCTTTTGCACTGTTTTACAGAAGGGCAGATTAGTGCTGCTAACAGCAGTGGGAATCAACATGACATCAGTTGTGGTTTTCCTTGATTGTAAGAAGCTCACTGTAAACCAGGGTCATATCTCTTTTGACTGATTATTCCTTCATCCCACATTAAGCTTATGTTGAATTATCTCTCATGGGCAAATTTAAATTCTTTTTCCACTTGCTCTTTTTAGGCAGGCTATGCATCAAGGAGGTTTTTTCCATGTGGTTGAAGGATGGGTGAGTATCTGCTACTTTTACTGCACTACTAATTATTTAATAGTCACTTCCCAACCCAGAGTTTGTGCTTGTCTATATTTGTTTTTTCTCACTGCTCAGTGACCCACAATAAAACTCATTAATAGCCAGATGCCTTTAGGGAACATCCTATTTGAACACATTACAATATGCAACAGTAATTAAGAATACATTTGGAAGCTGTTACACACTTAATCCTGATATTTATGTCAGTTCTAAATTCAGCTAGACGTTAAACTCATTTTGCAACAGGTTTTCTCATGGCTGGCTCTGAGCACCTGATGAGCAGGTTGTGCATAAACACATTACTTCCACAGATAGCAATTGAAAGCCTAAAGTACTGCGGTAGGAATTTCCATTCCTGTACATCACTGAGTGTTACGCTTGGTGAGATATGATAGTCACAAGAATGTCTGAACCCAGAGCCCAATTTTAGACCTGGGTCGCAAAACACGGCTGTAAAATACTTTCCCAGGTGCTTTTCTGCAGCTTTAACTATGGCAAGATTCCGCTAGATATCAAATCATTGGGATGGATATATTATCACTTTAAACAAGCTTAAAAGAGCTATTTTAAAAATTCCAGTGACTGTAATTCTGCCACTACTCAAATTCAGTGATTTAGTAGTCCAAAGAACTTTGTCCAGATTTTATGGTGGCACCAAGGTCAAAAATGCACTTTTCACAGCATAAAAAAAATACATGGTGGCTAGTAAGTAGTTTATGTATATCTCTTTGTTCTGAAGAAGGCTTTGCACTTTGAATCACGCAGGACTGTGGGCTTATGTATAAGAAGAATCATGTGGGTGTTAAACTAAAAAGCCCCTCTGAATAAAAGAGCTTTTCAGGTAACATGCACACATGTGAAGGCCAGTTTGGAAAGCCAAAGCATCTCACATGGCATTGAATCGTTGCTGAAAATCCTCACATGTAAGAGGATTATGAGCTGCCATTGCATTATTCAAAGGACAAAAGCATGAATTAGAGGTCCCACTTGATGTCTAGGAGAACCAAGCACATCTTCTTAGTCACATATAAAAAATATGCTTCCGTAAGTATCTGGTAGTTTTTTCTAGTAGGAAAAAATATGCCAACCACAAACTATAGCAGAAAGAAAGATTAATAAATAAATATACATGTTTTTTAAAGACGAGTCTTTTAAAATGAAAAATAGTGAACAATGACAAAAACTAGTCCTTTCCAGCAAACAAAAACCCCCTGCTATAGTAAGGCAAAGTGTTCTATTTTCTGCCTCTCATTTTTAATACAAATACAATACTTTAGCTATAAACCCTACTCACACAATTAGCATTATTGAAGTTGAAAAGAAATCTGTTGGTAATTATTGAAAGGATGATGTACATCAGCGGCAGGAAGGCAGTGTTCTCAGTTTCACTTAGTAAATCATGCTGGAACGTTTGTCAGATTTCTTTAAACAGTTTTTGATTACCATCTGTTAGTGATGAAACAGAAACAGCTACACTGTTAATCCATTCCCTGGGGGAAAAAAAAATTTAAAAAAAAAGAGAAAGTGAAAACAAATAGAGAATTGAGCCAGAACAAAATTTTATTAAAACATATCTGAGAAAAATTGTGGCAACCAGGCTACTAATTCATGATTTCTGGACAGGGTCCATTCCTGAGTGTTCAGCAGTTTAGGGGGTAGTATGAATTTGATATGTGCCTGTCCATTTTCGAGGCATAGGAAACTTTGACACCAACATGGTGTGGTGAGAGAAGTTTATCAGTTAAAGGGAGCAAGGCAAGGAGCAAGAGCACATTAAGAATCAAAGCTCCTGTCCTCACTTTGCTCCTTGAAGCAGCTGATCAGCAGAGCTGCACCGGGAGTGTGTGCAGCCAGATCTTTCGAAGGCCTGCTCCTCCTTCTGCCCAAGGAAGCTTATGAAAATGTGATTTAGTGGCTTTTTTGTGTGGTTACTGCACCAAAGTCATGGTGCATAATTACAGAAGACAAAGCCCCAACAGAGACACTGCATTTCCATATGTTCTTTATTTAGAACTACAAATGAATAGCCAAAACAGAAGGAACGGAGTCCTTTGCTTTTATCCCTTGATGAACAAAGAATATTCAGACACAGAGTTGCCTGCCTAATGGTCTTTGAAGAAAATTTTTGGAGTCACAATTTTCCAGAAACTTAGAATTGTTCACCAAACAAATTTGTCAAACAGTAAGAAAATATTTCCTCTTGGAAAGGACTTTTGAACCCTTTTATGAGTCCTATTCTCATCCATATGGATACCAAATTATTTAGAACAGCATACTGTTTGGTGGAAAATTACATAAAGCTGCCTAATTTGGGGGGTTTTTTTGTAGTCATTGGTGATGGTAGGCTTTTTTACCTGTTTTCTTTTTCTCTGTGGACTGCTATGGAGAAAGAAAACTGCTGACCCACAGAATGAAGCAAATGAGCCTCACGGTCCTTGAGGCTTTTCTTATCTAGCTAGTAAATATCTGAAATCACCAATTCTCATTATGTGATATGTCCTGAGCAACGGAACAGGAAACATGTCTTAAGGGAGGAAAGCCAGAACTGCCTGAAGACAGTTCAGCATTCATTGGAAACAGGACAAATGTAGTTTGGTAGATAGGGGAAAGATATGGAACACAGATATTCATCCATTCAATATCTGCATACATGACTAGGCTACCATGCTAATGACTGCTGCCAGAATTATGTTTAAATTGTGTTTAGCACTCCTATATAATTAAATCAAAGGTGTATTTTTGTTAGTTGCAGATATATTTATGGCCTTATTATAACTTTTCTGGTTTCTAATATAACTGTAAGGCATAAGAAAAAAGCAGGAAAAATTTTGTGGTTACAATGCAAAATAATTAATTGTCTAAGAAAAACTGTATGAGGTTTCTGAAGAACATTTCTTAGTTTAACAGGGAGCCTGGATATTTGCTGTTGGAATTTTCGGGAGTAGTATTTGCTGAACACATCTCTGGAAAATCTAACTTAAATCATAAGCTGTCTTGTAAGAAATCTTGTGAGTCTGTGCTGCTATGACTGAAAAACAGTTGCATCAGAAATGTGTAAGTGCATATTAAGTTTATTGCTCTTTGCTTTTCCATGCCTCAAAATCAGGTTTCTTGCAACATGAACACATTCAGCAAACCAGAAATTTTGAATGTATGGCATGAAAAAAAGACTAAAATTGCACTAATGATATTCCTTCATGGCTTCGCCATCTGCCTGCACTCTATTGCATTCAGTGGTTCCAATAAAATCCCAGTGAACCAGGGATGAGATGTGTATGTCTAGCAGAGCTGGCTGAACAGAAAAAAGCATCTGAAGTTCACATTTCATACAAGAGCCTACTCCCATGCAACACACTGCTTTTACTTTCCCTCTTCATCTATTTCTTTGTTGCCTTGGTAAATGTTAATCATGGGGAGAATCCTCCAAACAAAACAGCCAAGTGTAGGTCTGTATCTTACCATTTTCTCCTATGGCTGCTTTTAGACAAAAATCTGGGAGAAAAAAACGCTCCACTGCGACAGTTCTGACCACCCTCCATGACAGGTCAGCAGATGGTGTCTTTAAGTGATGAATCTGACAACTTTTGAGGGTTAGTTGACTGAAAATGAAATATTATGAAGGAAAAATGTGCACTGTTTTCTAACTACAGTTTCCTACTGCCATCCAACAATAGCATAAATGAGGATTCAGTGCTGGTCAAAGAAAACCACTTCCTAATATATGATTTGTGGGCCATTAATCTTGGCTGCCCATCCTCCAGTTTCAGTCTGAAAAACATTTTAGCTCAGCAGGTGATGCTGTCAGTGACAAATGAACAAGATTAAAATCAAGTGATGTAGACAAAGCAAACTGTCTCAAAATGAATCTTCCTGTACTCGGAAACTACTCAGGTTCTTATGCTGCTGGAAACAGGGCTAGTGGCTTGTGAATTTAATCTAAGAGAATTAAGAAATGGTATTTCTGTCATAGTGAACTTAAAAAAAATAGAACCTTCATGAGAAGTAACTGGCATTTTTCCTGAAGGATTCAGCTGAATCTTTGATAAGGTTTTGCCTTATCTCAAGGATTCTTTTTTTATAGGGATGGTAAAATATATTACCAAAAGATAAGAATGATATTACTGGCTATGAAATTTCCATACTGAATAGGCTCACAAATAAAAAAGATGGCAGAAAGCAGTGTGTCCAGTGGTCCAGAAACAGTCCAACTGTGAGAGCATGAAACACTGTGGAGGAGAGGAGTGCCTGTGAATTTACACATTTGCACTGAATGAAGATATGAAGATTATGGGAATGGCTTCTGAGACACTGGGAGCGGCAGTGTAACCAAAGGAGCAAGGATTCACTTAAAGCTGGCTCTGGGAACTCACCTGGAAAGACAGGGTCATTTACTTTCTTCATAAGTAAGAAAGAATTCTCCACAAGAAGTGGTCTAATAGATCTAGAGAATGAGAGAGCAAAGAGAGCAAACCCTCTTTTTAGGGTAGGGAGACAAGATTTTCCTTAACAGGTGTCTTAAGAATCAGAAAGGTAGCATTTTAAAAGGTTTAATTAATAAAGAAGGAATGGACAGGATTGAAAATCAGACCCAAATAACTCCTTTCACCTCTGGACTGCTATAATACCTCTGGGAAGTGAGGCAAAAAATGGAAAAATGGCACAGAAAAAGGGACTACAAATGGAGAATATTTTCTGGGACACTCTGATGACTCATACACTTCCCAATATTCTGCAGTTGGCAGGCAGATAGTGCACATCATAATGTGGGGGCACATTCATCTCTACTCTCCAGATGCATGAGCCACCTTGCTTCAGGGGTGGTAGGTGACAATCTGTTAGGACTTCCAAAATATCTTCCTTTAGGAGCAGCATTGTGGCTGGGTGTTTGGTCTTGTGAGAAGTGCTAACCCCTACCTAACCTCGTGCTTTGGAAAAACATGGGATGGTGACTCCTGTGCCTGATGCTAATGACAATAGTAATTTAGATTTGGGGTTCTTGGGTATTCTGGGAAAGAGGACATGACGGAATGAGGCACAGTGGCAGCCATTTTGTCTCAAGGAATTCCTTTCTTGGAGGATAATAAGATGATGGGGAATGTCTAAGAGCTGCAGAAAAAAAGAGTGGTATAGGGAAGAAGAACAGAAAAGAAAATAGACACCCACAAAACTGCTGAGGAGAAATTGAAGAGAAGGAAATGGAAGAAAATTATGGTGTATACATAATATTTTCTTTGAATTTTAACAGAGACATGAACATTTAGGATTATTTTTCATCATTTTTCATAGATGACTACTAGGGAGTTTTGTGCCCTGGTAGAAGGGAGGAGAAACTGTCATTGCTCCTAAACCTGATCTCTATATTATGCAAAATTGGCAGAATTATGCGAATTTGTGTCTATACTGAGCTCTCAGAAGTACACAGTCAAGAAAAATGTTGCAACAGTTGATGAAGAGAAACTCAGATTTAAAGAACAAGAATAACAAAAGACTGGAGTTTACTCCTTTTACTTGACCCTCTAGATGTGCATTGAACAGGGATTATGTAGACCAGCACTTCATTAGGCTTCAAATAACGTTCAGAAAGTTATAAGAGTTGAGGAAGTTCATCTCCTCCTTCATGCTTTCTTGTTTGCTTTTTCTTTCATTTAATTGTATTTTCCAACACTAGCTGTATCATATTACATATATTTTTAAAATTGGGGTTTTTTCCATATTTCACTTAGAAAGGGACGTTTTTCTCTAGCCACCGTAGAAGATTTTTGGAAGGCTTATTCTTAGAGCATATCTGTCCAGTTTAACTTTGTTCTTTATAACACCCAAATACTCACCTTGTTTACCTGCTGTGTCTGGCCCAGGAATTTCTCTGTTGTAGTTCAGAATTCAGTGTTTAGCTTCTAAACAGATAGCAAGCACCTTCCTGCAGATAGGTGAACTGTATAACCTCTGATCTAGCCAGTAATTCATAAGCAATAGAGGTGGTAGAAAGCTCTTTGCTGATGGGGGCAGCACAGAGATGCTGCCAGAAATGAATCCTAGGCTGGGAGGGGTAGGACTGACAGGCAAGAAAAGGTTTATAGAGAATCTAAAGAAAAGAGCAGTGCTCTCTGAAAAATTCAGCGTGCAAATGCATATGTCTGTCAGTATTGGTAGATGTCTTTCAGTGTTGGTTTGAGTCCTCATCCAGAAAGTGGCTGTTCCATGATAAAATTTTCTAGGCATGGAAGAATGATGCTTCTTCTTGTGGTAAAGTATTTCCCTTAGTAATAGGTAATTAAGTTGGTACATGTTTTCAGATAAAAAACCCATGAGGCTTGGAATTTTTTTTAGGTAAATCTTAAAGTTATTTGAAATATTACTGAAGTGTTCTGTCATCCTACTGAAATCTATTTTCTGCTCTGGAGTTTTTACAGAGGTGGAAGTGTGGCAACTGAACCAAAAACTGCCCCAAGAGTTGGAGGACTGTGAAGGATGAAGGCTTTTGGCTTGCCGCTTGGAGAATTATGGAAAACAACTGCAAAAATAACAAAATTCCCAAATAATGTAAGTGCGTTCTGCTCAGCAGATTTAGAGGAGATTAGTCCCATGTCTTAGCTGGTTTCATGAGGCCTGAGGCATCCAAGATTCTCCTTTATCTCTATTTACCAAAAAAAGTTTTACAGGATATTCAGTTTCTAATCAAGCTGGCAGAGAGATTTCCTCAGATACTTCCTGTACATGGCACCTCTGTGAAGCCTAATGGAGACTTCTGCAGTACCTTGTAGTCCAGATTCTTTCCTGACTCTCAGATTTGAAAATCATCAGAGATTTACCTGATTTGCACTGCTGTGAATGAGCACCGAAACAGGATTCAGGAAATTCTCTAATATCACAGAAAATAGTCACCTTGCAAACAACTAATGTTTTAATTACTTTCACTTCCCATTTGAACAGAATATTTTTTCACGTGCATTTTGTGGAAGCAGTCACACCAATATTAATAACTTTGAGCGTGTCAAGAAAATATTGCTTGTTGCTGAGGAAACAGGATGCTAATCTCAAAACCAACATAGATATTCCCTTGTAAACTACCAATTAGGCTGTAAGGTTCAACAGGGCATGGAGTTATCATAGAGTAGTCATAGCTGTGGAGACTTATATGACATAAGTCCATAGGGGATATGAAATCCACTCAATAAAAACTATGAATAATATGCTCAGTCCCTATTTTTTTTCTCTTAAGTCACAATAAAATTACATGGACAGGACACAGCAACAAATTTTAAAATTTAGAGTTGTCTTCTCTATGTGTGTATGTTTAAATCTTCTCAATTTTTTTAGTCAGACTCATGCAGTACTAGATTATGGTACCTTTTCTCATAAGTCTGGTATTGGTCCTCAGCAGCAACTTTTTTGGAAAGAAGACTCAATCTCCTCCCTGTCAGAGGATTGGAGCCAGCACTGCCATCAAAAGAGCTTCTCTGTCTGGAACGAAAATTCTGTACAGAGTGTGAGATCTGCATTAATAAAATGTTATTCCTTCTTGGCAGAAACTCAAAGGGAAGGCAGGTGGCGGTAACACTGCCTCCACTCTGATGATGTGGATCTCTCTGCAGAGGTCCATGGGTTCAGTTCTGACATATGAAAATACAACATAGAACATCTTTTATTGGATTTGGTAAATTTAGATCTTTTTGGTTTCATTTCACTTGAAACAAGTGCTCTGATGTTCTTTCACAGAATCTTAATAGAATCCACAACAGTTCAAGCGTATTGGGATACTTTAGTGTCAAAGCACCAAGTAGGTGGAATTTAAAGGTTTGGTAAAATGTGATAAGGGAAAGAGCTTTCTCTTCCCAGCTGCAAAAAAAAGCCAGCAGACAGGGGAGGCATAAACCACTTCAATAACTGATTTTTTTTTTCCTATATATCCTGTGAAAACAGTTTATGTAAAACAATTCAAATGCCTGAAAGGGCTAAGCAGCCAGGTTCCAAGAATGGAATGACTTAGGGGAAAATTAAAATAATCTATAAATTAAATTAATCTACTATTTTGATCTGGATTGAAGTATAAATAGTTCAGGTATATTATGAAGAAATATTTTGATGAGCTAGCAGGCTGCTCACAGCTGCCTGGATCTGAGAGCCCATCCATCGCGCCCACAGGCAATGGAGTCATCAGTTTTCTTTTCCTCATTAAGGACAGATAGGGACTGAATCTCTTCCCTTACTGAACACTTCAGCTTCCTTGAGAAGAAAGAAGGAAGCAGCAGCACAAACAGGGCAGATGAAATACCACTGCAAATCTCAGAGTCACTTCTTGCCAGATAAGTTTCTTCTACCAGACTGGCAAATAGAATAAAACTCCTGGTGTTTCAGCATGTGTGATCATAGTCTGGGGTTAAGCTTATGTTAAGAAGTGAGAATTTGTTGAGAGAATTTGTTGCCTTGTGCACTGATGGCAATGTGTATAAATGGCAATTAATTGTGTTATGAACTACTTTAAAATATTAAGATTTAATGTATCTTAAACAGTGCATTAAAGTCATCTAATGATGTGGCATTTGTCAAATCTGCTCTTTAGTGCCAAAATTTTTCACTTTTCAGGGTTTGGTAAACTATTGGAAACACTGAATCAGCCTACCTGATACCTTACCAGTTGTACTGGAGAAGCAGGAGGGCTAGAAGTTCCCAGAGGAGGAGACAAAGAGCAGCATGGGTACTGAGGCAGCCATGGGATGATCAAATACCATGGATTTAGTGATGATGGCTTTAGAAAGGAAAGTAGCAAATTAACTGAGTTGCTTCAGAGTTCACAACCCAGAGTCAACTTAAAGATAGTTTCACTTCCTTGGCACTGAGAAATCATAGTACCATGGAAGCACAGAATGGCTTGAATTGGAAGGGACCTTAAAGATTGTCTAGTTCCAACTCCCCTACTGTGGGCAGGGATGCCACCCACGAGATCTGGATGTTCAAAGCGTCATTCAGCCCCTCTGTTAGAACAGCTTACCAGGGGATCTCTCATTTAGTAATTCTTCAAAAAGGTGGAATTTCACTCTTCTGAAGTTCAGATCCTTGTTCCTCAGGATCACAAAGTTGCTAGAGCCCAGACTTCCTCCATTCTCAAGTTCTTCAATTAGCTCATTTGCACTGGTGAGCACCAGGGCCAATAATGCTTCTCCTCTGGTTGCTTTGTCCAATACCTGGATGAGGAAGTTGTCCTCAACCCAGTCCAGGAGTCTCCTGGATTGTGTACAGCCAGCTGTAGACAATCCAGGAGGTTGAAATCCCCCATCAGGATGACAGCCTGTGAGGGTGATGTTGCCTACAGCAGAAGCAAGAGGCTTCATCAACAGGCTTCTCCTGCTCAGGCAGGCTTGGACCCCAACCACAACATGTACTTGGTCAGTCCAGTCCTTGATTTTTACCCAGAGTTCTCAGCACTTGTTGCTGTTTTTCAGAGGCAGCTCTTCACAGCTTATTCATTCCTTAAGGTAGAGGGAAACACCCCCTCTCCTCCTACACAGCTTATCTCTTCTGGGCTTATAGCTCTCAATTGCTGTGTTCCAGTTCAGAGATTCATCCCACCATGTTTCTATTATAGCAATTAAGTCAATTTCTAACTCCAACATGATTTCCAATTCCTCTTGCTTATTACCAATGCTTCATGCATTGGTGTAGAGGTACTTCAGCTGAATAAATCTTCAGGAAAAAAAGAAGAAGAAGGATAGAAAATAAACAAAAGATTCCTCAGTTTTAGAACTCACTTTGCAGTAGATGTCTATAAACTCTTTTCTGGAATTATTCTGTTTTGATTAACATGCCTGACACTCATTAAAACCAACACAAAATAGCGAGTAAGCTCCCATCAGTCTCCCAGTTGAGAGATGTATGTAGAAAGAAGGACATCATGGTTTCTTTTCCAACTCTGCTGTGTGCTTGTTTATGTAAACACTCCTGCAACCTATCCTGGAGTTTTAAGTGGTCATGAACTGCTGGTGAAATTCTAAGGCGTCAGTAAACAACACAGATCCAGTCTGTGTAAACAAAAAGATGATGAATTCCTCAGATCATGTGTTAATCCAAGTCCAGCTGCACATGATTTTCATGGCAGAGCTGCAAAATCCATGCACTTCTTTCTCTGACAGTGCTCAGATGCCTCTACTAGCTCATCTCACCTTCCTGGTAGGAATAAGAGATGCCTAATGTGAGGAGAAGGAAAATGACTGCAAAGGAGGTGAGGAGGTGGCGTCAATCTTTTGTAAGTATTGGAAAGACAAAACACCAATAAAAAAGCCCCATCACACCCTTAATTTTTAACATGTTTTTTTCTTAATTTTCAGTTTGCTTCACTAGAAAATGGGTAAATTTTCTTGCCCAGAAGGACAGTATTTGTGGTTACCACCTAAAATATTTTAAATTTCATAGATGTTGCATTGAGAAATGTCTAAAGAGCTGTCTTCAACATACTTTTCCAAAGCAATTGCTTATTGTTTCTCATGATAATATATTTCTTCACTATTTTAAATATTTAAAAAGAAAGAGGTCTGATAAAGCCTACCTAGTGCTTGTAAAATAATTCATTAATATAAGCTTCTAATGCTATCTTAAAATTTCTATCTTAGTTCACATTTGAAGGTTTAAATTACTAAATACACAATTTTTCAGGAAAAGTTCAGATATTTTTAAACCAACTATACATATTGTCGTTTCTTAATTTCAAGAATAATCATGGGGTAAACATATTGCACACTACCGATTAATTTTTGTTTCCAATATGCATTTTCTTTGCATATGAGAAACACATCTTTGATTAATCCTCTGCAGTTATTCAGCAACTTTTAAAATACAGCTTTTCTACTTCCTTGTAAATCTCTTTTATGGTAAAAAAATCTGAATTAAGCAATATGAATATATTCATAACAGGGTTTTTTCCTTGAAATATGCATTCCATATAAAAGTTAAACTCAAGTATCAATATGAAATATCAATGTTGCATTTTTTGTTGTTGTTGTTTGGGGTTTTTTTGTTCGTTTGTGGGGTTTTTAGGTTGAGTTTTTTTTGCAGGGGAGTGCTTATAATTTATACTTATGAACTATGAAACACATGGCACTAGTCATAAACCGATATTGAAAAATTACCTTTTGCTCTACATATGGAGCTGTATTTTATGACAAAGTGGTAAACAAAACACATTTTTAAGGTAGTTTAGTGTCACAGTGTTATATTGTGTAACACATTCATTTTTAATTGACTATACAGTTATTGACTTATTTTAACAAAATACTCAATTTACCTGAATAACAAAAAATATCAAATAAGAACTATTTGCTTGAGGGAAATACCTTTAATGATGAATTCTCTGTCAACTGGACATAGATCCGTAACTAACGGGAATATAGTAAATGAAGTTAGAAGAATCTAAGGAGCTATTTTGCTGACCAGCTGCTAACTTGAGACTTCGCCTAAAATTTTACAAGGAGATTTTATTTATGTAAACAAATCTCATCTCATCTCATGTGCCTGCATCAGAGTAAGATGAGCTTCTTGAGTGTACTGACTACCAGATCAAATCAATCACCTAAACACAGCTTCTAGTCCATCCAAGATAGTCAAGATAGCTACACAAACCTGTGGGTATGACATAGTTCCTACCAGAAACTTGTACCTTTCTGGAATAGCAGATGTAGGCCATTGAGATTGCCCTTAAAAAAAATCTCAAAAAGATGCTTGTGTTTAGCCATTTAAATTCAGCCTAGCTATATATATATAAACACACAATAAAATCTACCTGGAGGACCTGGACCATCCTGGTCCTTCAATGAGAGTTAAGTCTCACTTAATGCAATGTAATGTTTTTCCCACCAAATACATTACATTTATTTGTGAACTAATTTTGGGCTCAATTAAAAGGCAAAAATATGGCTTTTGAAAAGCATGGGGATTATGATAATTCCAAAAATGTGTCCGTTACTACTCATAAGCCAAGGTCCCAGCTGGTGCTGGTGATATTCACTATGTAAAGACGGTGTTCTGTTTCATATTCTTCATTTTTTTTGTACATAATGGTTTTGATGAGATGGCCACAGCTTGCACATCCACATGGCCAATACAATGCAGAAGCTGCAGCTGAACTCAGTTTTATCATAGATTTATTGTGCTCATATTTAGAAAGTACAGATTCAATTATTAATGTTCAAAGGAGTAGAAATCACATTACAGGCATGCATTTAAATCTGGATTGCCTACATGGAGTAAGACAAGAAAGAATAAGGGATGCTTTGGCAAGAAAAACTACTGGTATTAATGTGAGTGTGACTGTGCAAAGATAGCAAACATGAGGAAAAAAAGGGGAACTAATTTGAGCAGTGATAAAGTCCTTTGTATAGAAATGGCAGTTACCAATATGAACATTTTTTGGACTAATGTACTACATGCTGTTCCTTGCAACTGCTAAATATGCATTTAATTTCATATTTACTGCTGTGACATTTCAGTCAGATAGTAGTAGTGTTCATTTAAATGGTGTTACTTATCTTTATGCTTTTTTTTCTTATTGTAACATGTGGACCAATATTAGCTTTTAAGATAAAACCTTTCCACCAAGAGGAAACATCAGCAGAAAGGGAAGACATAAATGAAGGATGCCTTTCAGCAATTAAATATGCTGGCACAAAATTTCATGCATACATATTCTTCAGAATCTAAGAAAATTGTATTTCCTTCATAGAAAGAACTACCACACACCTCTATTTCTCTCAGCACATTCCTACTTACCCTCTTTATAGCACATGTACATAGTGCAGGACAGTGCTCAAAGGACACTCCTTGTCAGGCAAAAGGCCCTTAAGAACAGTTGATATGTATAAACATCAAATGGGACAGAGGTAGCCTAATCTTAAAGGTAGGCTTCAGACTACACGTGTGTTTCTCCAATTCCAGCCTGATAGATGTGATATTGCCACAGCTTTGTGTTCCCAAGCCCTGCCAATGGTGAGGCTGAGCGTGTGTCCCCAGCAGGCAGCCAGGTGTGCACCTGTACACACACACACAAGGGCACACAGAACCCTACACACAGTTACACAGGTCAGCACCTTCACTCACATGAACACATACTATGCTATATTTTCCTATGCTTGCTCCTCCTGGATCTGCCCTGATCTTTTTCTTCTCTTTGGTTGTGACCATAAGCCTCTTTCAGTAAGTTTTACTTGGTGACCAAATGCTCTTGCCCTACATCCTCTAGCAAGTTCTCTACTTCTGCAGGCAACTACACCATCTACCTTGTATAGCTTTCGTGGTGGAGTTTCTTCCGTTGACACTGAAGGGAGGGTTTCAAGAAGAAACCAGCCTTTTCTCGACCAAACAATAGGGCAACACACAGAAACTGATGCGCAGGAAGTCCTAACCGAATGTGAGAAAGAACTTCCTTAATGTGCAGGTGATAGAACACTGGAATAGATTGCCCAGAGAGGCTGTGGAGTGTCCCTCAATATGCAATATTGTGCCATGTGCTCTAGGATGACCCAGACTGGACAGGGAGGTTGGATCAGGTGATCACAGTGTGGTCCTTTCTGATCTCATCCATTAGGTGATTCTGTGACTCTTGGTGAGTTTCCTGTCAGGGACAATGACCAAATTTCCTTCTTTGCTAGCTTTAGTATAGTCAGTTCAGTAAGTGCCATCTTCACTGGTGATATCGGTAGTGTTCCTCCACCAGTCTTTGCATTTATCATGATTGCTCTTTAATCACACACTCTAAACATTTTTATATGTGTGTAAATCCTATCAATGTAATTACCCCTTTCCCTTATGTTCTACTGTTTTTCCATCCAAATCAGAGTCTGCATACAAAAAATATGTTTGCATCTGTCAATTTCAAGGTGCAAATCTGCTAAGCTGCTGCCTTTATGTATGGCTCCTTTTGACAGGCTCTCTCACTACACTGGTCATTTAAATGAGGTTAAGGTTTCAGCTTTACTGAGCTCCTGAGAGTGTAAGAGTTCCATGGATACAATTCAACTCCACTGTCCTCAATTCTGTTCCTGTGACAGTGGTGAATAGAGGTGAATAGTGGTGAATAGAGGTGTCTATTCACAGAGATGAATAGACAAGAGAATTAAAGGTAAATTAAAGCTCTCACTGTTGAGAAATAATCTGCTTCCCCGACAAGTTGTTTATTCAAGAGGCTACTACATTCCAAAGTTATTTCAGATACAATGACGCTGACATGCCAGGTGCCAGTAGAGGAAATGTGCAGAAATAACTGATTTATGAAAATTAAATTTTCTGTGGAAGATTTCTTCTCTTTTTAAAAAGCGAGTCAAAAGATTTATTTCTCTCCTGGAGTGTCTGGCCATGGGGCTTATGTCATAGCAGTCTTACAAAATTTATTCAGAACTCAATGAATTCCATACAGACCAATGATTGGACTTGATGGCCTTAGAAATCTTTTCCAACTTTAATGATTCAATGGTTCTATTTGGCCTTCTGTGTAGCTTTCTTTTTTTCTTTGTTGGATCAAAGATGTTTTGTTTTCTTCTTGCATAAAAAAGATTGTTAGCTTTAAAGCTGTCTTCTGCAAACAATGTTAGGGAAATATCACTCACTTTTATTTAATTCTAAGAATTTTAATAAGGCATACAGTGCATTAATATTTAAACTTGCAAAATTATTTTTACATGGTAGTATTTGTTCAGTTTTATGACTTTCTAAAGTGTAATACATTTACATTTCAGAGCTCTAAAAAGAATTAGGAACTCTTGTCTGACAATGTAAAAAGAGTTCATTCAAACTTATATTCAGTAGAAAAAAAGCCCTATAGGATGCCAAAGAAAACAGATACCAGAGTGCAGCTAAGAGGAAAGTAGGAAGAAATACCTTGGAACTCACTCCAAAATAATTATTTGGTGGCTCTGGCTTTGGACATTCAAATTGCTGTTCCATAGAGTTAAGTTATTACCATTAAAAACCAGACCAAGTCATTTCTATTTTCATGTTTAGGCTTTTTTGTTTCTTTGGATAATCAGTACTGAATTACTTAAAGATATATTAATTTTCTTACAGGTATGTGGAGATTTTACATTCCCAGAGCTATACTGTGATATCTATTCTCAATATTACTTCAGTGAAATCACTGAAACTAGATCCTATAAATATAGGTTGGTATTCCAGAAACAAAAGAGAGAAAAGAATTTTTTTCTGATATTTCTACTGCATAGATTTGTAGTTCAGAAGATGGATAAATTGCATAACATTTGTGACTGTTCTTTTTTCTGTTCTCAGGCATTGAGGAAAGTATCTTTGATACTACTGCCAAAGAAACTAAGTCCAAAAATAGTTTGCTACACAGTACGTCTTCAGAGATTTTGAAATGATTAAATAAAATTCTTCAAGATGTACTTGGTCAGATAGTTTGTAACAATACGCTTGCTCCTATTAGGAATAAATATTGGGAAAAAATATGTAATAATTAGTCTAGAAAGAGTAAGTTCCTTTGTAATTGTCACTATCATTGCTGCATGGCCTTTGGCAGAAAAATCAAAGTTGCGTCAGTGTCCATAAAAAAATTACCAATCTCTATCACCACGAAGTGTGATGTTGTCACACTAACATATTACACATGATTGAGGAAAATGGTTTTAACAGCTAAATTACAGTAATATAGGAGCTACTGAGGAGTTCCTAGAGTTCCTAGCTTCTGTATCACAGAATATCTTGACATTACTGCAGCAAAACTGAATCTCAAACTGACTGCATGTCTATAGTAATGTTTACCATGAAATTCCTGTCATTGCAATCACAAGTATTTGTTTATTAAATCTTAAAAGAAAAAAAATATTTTCAGGGTTTTTTAAGGAGACTGGAAAAGCATCCAGTGGAGTTTTCATAGATGTTTGCTTTCATTTTGAAGAGCTTTGCTATGGATGACTCAGTCCTTGTGGTAACAGCTAGATAACGTGAGCTAATCCAACACCCTTTGAAGTCAGAGTGCTGATTTTCCCACTGAAGTAAGCAAGCATTTGTTAATGACTAGATTGACTTCTTATCTTTAGGAGTATGCCATTATCCCTAAAGCGACCCTGCTCATACATTCACCTTTATAGCTGTGGGCCCAACTGTAATGCACTTGAGATCTTCAAGCCCCAGTGCTGACTGATTTGAAATCTTTTGCATCTCGTCACTTCTACTATTTGAAACTTGCTAAGTATCTTTTCTCCTACTAGTTCCTTTGAGTTATGGAGGTACTTGGCTTCATGAATGATGTTAAAGGAAATTTGTTGGGTTTCTTCCTTATTTGTGATTTCACAAAAGTGTATATTTCTTCATTTTCCCCTCATTTCTCCCCTTTTGTTTCTTCCCATATTCCAGATTATGTTTCTTTCTTCCTTTATTTCCCTTCTCATTTTTTCTAAACATCTTCGAATCCAGTCTACAGGATGAGAACTTCATTCATTCATTTTTTTATAAAGTAAATGCCCCCCCACCCCCCATACATGAAAAACCACAATAAAAATGGGAATGTTAGACAGTCTTCATTCACCTGGAAGCTAAAATGCATGTTTGATTATCTTATAAGGTACAGAAGATAACAGTAAGGTCAAATAGTCCTGTGCATGCCTCTTAGTGATTTCTTTCGTTCAAATACATGTCAGCAGAGGGCTGGATGAGCCTAAAAATAAAGCCTAACTGAAGACAATACTCCCTGGCCTAAAATTTCCCAGGCACATAAGAAAACTGAATTAAAACTGCTACAGAATTTCCGAGTAATGAGACACTGAATGCCAAAAAGAAATGAATCTATTTATAACAAGATTAAAAGTTTGAGTCAATACAAGAAGAATCAGTGGATTATGTCAGTTATTTATGAAGTGGATGGAATTAATCAGTGGGAGAGAGAGCACCCATGAATGCAATGAGCTAACTGGAAAATTAGCGAATCATCCCACAAACATTGAAAGTTACTCATCACCACAAAGTCAGCAAAATCATGTATGGGATTAACAACAGGTATGAACAGAAAGGTTAACAAGCCTGTGTGAGATAAAAGTCAAAGTTTCCTGATTTTCCTCTTTGTTTCTTCTCTGCCAGAGAATTGCAGATGCCCAGAATAAAACTAATCCAGAATATATAATATTTAAAATTATGACCGGATTGCTTTTGTGCCAGGTGCATAGTAAATTTAACTGCATCCATACTGCAGACTTGAAATGTTGGTTCTCAGCTGTTTGTCCAGAATTTCCAGATATCTTCATCTATATCCAATGTCATCCAGGCTGGAGGATGTAAAATCTCATAAATGAACAGCCAAAGTAGCCAAGTAATTTCCAGGCAGAAAAAGAAGACAAGCCTTGAAAAAAACTAGATGAATAAATTCCTTTATACTGTAAATTTTGAGTGAACAAATAGAAGGGCCCATTTTGGAATGTTTCTCCCTTGGTACATGCTTTTTGCTTTCTAGCCTCTACTCCTTAAAACTTACACAAAGCAACAACAAGAACCAAACAAAAACCAAAAACAAACAAAACCAACCAAACAATCAATAAATAATTTTTAAACTACAGTTCAGTTTTGAAATAATATGTTACCGCAACAGAAAGTTTATTAAAAACATGATTAAATATAATTAAAATAGTAAATTACAGCCTCTGAAAGTAACTTAAACATAAGGTATTCAAAATGTAGATGGACTTTGTGGCGTTCAATACACAGAATTAAAAAGTAAAATATATTTTCTCTGATTGCTATTTTCAAGGCACTTGTATTGCTTCTCTTTCATGAAAAAAAGCAAAATAGAGAAACTTCTTCATTTCTTTATTATTTTTCTTTTTAATTTCTCAAATCAAAAAGTAGAGCTGTAGAGGCTGAAAGTCTGATATGCCCTTCTCTTACTGTACTTCAGCATTAAGTACCCAGGACTGACTGAGAAACAAAGGCCCATTGAACCAAAAATACCCCACATACTGGTGAGTCCACGACCCATACAAATATCATTTGGCTTTCCACACTGTGTTCTAGTGCAGTGGGATGATAGTCATACAAATCTTCCCACTGGGGCTTAAGCTCTGTTTGTGCAAAATTCCTGTGTTTCTGTAGATGTAATGCACCCTTCTGTGCGATCTTACATTCTGGCTGTAAACAGCACCCAAACCCTTGCATTTATAATGAAAAGTCTTTTTCTAAGGCTTATCAATATCTAAGGAACAGGAAAGTGAACTTCTAAGAGTTTCCAAAGATAAAGTAGAACTTTTTACTTCCAATTTGTTTGAAATTTCTCTCAAGTTAACAATAAACAAAACATTACCATTTAATGGTCACTTGTGAATGAAGCCATTGATGACAATATGTTGCTTTCCTCTGTAATTCCGTAGCAATAATCTTACTCAAGTGTTCACTAATGGGACTCTTGACAAAGTGCTATGTATTCCAAGAGCTAATAGACCTATATATAAAAAACATATTTTTTTCTGCTAGTTTGGAATTTTTGGGTTATAAGTTGACAAGTAAAAATACAAACAAAAATTCAAATCAATGCAGAAAGAAAATTTCTTACATACTTTACAATCCTTATTGACCATCTGGCTGTTCTGTGATATTCATTAAACTAGAAATACAAAGTTCAGCCTATCTCTTAAAGTTGTTGCCAGCAACAGAAACAAATGTATTTCAGCAGCACAATTATTGATCTATGCTATTCATAAAGAAAAATGTTTTTCCATTTTTTCACATATATTATATGGGAATTCAAAGCTTATTTTGTGTTCTCCAGCTGTTCTTTAATCTTATTTCTACCTTTACCTTAACTTTTTTTCTATCAGAGGTATATCTAAGTACAACTTAAATCGATTATTAGAAGTCTTTCTCAACATCTCATTCCTCTGAACCTCTCACTCTTCTTGAGAAGATGCAACATTGAGTCTCAAACAGTGTAACAAAACACGGCACTTCACTGAGTCTGAAGTGAGCAGTACAGAGATGAATGAACACCATCTCACCAGGTCAGTGTTAGTGAGTTGTATGCAGGGGAATTTTCTCACTGTTTTCTTAAGCCACCTGAGCAAGCCACCTGTTCTTCTTCTTGACCATCAGTTTCCCCTGGTTCTCAAATATACCCACCTAGCCACGTGCTCCTAACAGAAGGTGATGAATATCTGCATGAAACTTTTTTGGATGTGCATCTCTCTGCTGTGTGTTCAAGCTTATTCACTTTGGTTTGGCTTAGTGTACCTCTTCCTACGTATTCCGTTCAGCTTTGCTGTCCAGGCAGAGAACATGACAGCTCTGGAGAGTGTGCGGCTGGCATCAGCGCTTACCTTTCCTCAACGTCCCCTATGCGGCAAGGACTAAACTGGCACTGCAGCTGGTGTGGTAAGAGCAGAAAAGATTGGGTGGTACTGCTCCCAGATGGATATCGTAGCTTATTAATGTTCGAACTTCCAGAACAGTGGTGATTAGCCCTTCTCTCATCCCTGGCCTTTCTTGGTTGGACAAAGCACATTTCATGTGGGAGCTAGAGCTAATGGAAAAGGCATCCGACAGAATTTATGGAGAAACGCTTCAAAGATGAAGGATATGGGAAATGGATTTTCCTTGCTGTTGAAGATGTGCTGTAGATTGTTAGCCTGCCGTGTCTTTCCTTCCACAGGCACAGTAAAAAGATTCTTTTTAATATGTAAAGAAATAGAGATTTCTTTGAGATGTGGATTAATAATTTATTTCTAATCTTATCAAATAATTAAGTGACGAATGAATGTCTCTCTTTTAAAGTTGGAATCTTGAGATTTATGAAAAGTAAAACATAATTCAATGTTTAAGAAATATATCACGAAAAGGCAATTGGGTTGGTCTTAATCTCTTCAATCTTAAAATGGAGGATCTCCACTGTTGAATAACTCTTTAATCAGTGAAAAAAACCCCTACCTTGAAAAGATTGTGAGATTTTTATTGGTCATTTAGAACGTCTGTTGTTTCAGGCTTTTATAACTTTGAAGCTCCTGATGGGGTTATAGTGTCTTTTTTTGTTGTTGTTGTTTTCTCTTAGAAGAAAGAAGCAAAATGCTTTTTCTTGATTATTTGAAAACTGAGAAGCTGCTTCTTTCCTTCAAATTCTGTCCTTTGCTGATCAGTCCTTATTTACCTCCCTTTGCATGCATTGTTTCCAAAAGGACATATTCATTATGAAGTGACATTTTAAGTTTTTGGAAACTCCTCACCCTCAGAAGAATTCTATGGCTTGCTATATTGTGAGCATGCATGGAGACAGGACATTGGACCAGTAGCTCATAGACTAGTCCAGTGACTTTCAAGCACATTGCAAAGTTTTGAGGTTTTGCTTCTAAAACCATGGAAAGTCCGGAGCCATTTCTGCCATTAATTTTTCAATGAGAACTCAAGTTCTTAATGCCTTTATTGTTTCCAACTATTTTTATTAAATGCTTTTATTTAACTACTATGATGTAGTATATTCTACTTTTGATATCACAGAGCAATTTAATTCATGTATGATCATAAAGGACACCAAAATTAGTTTATTTAGACACAGAAAAAAACATATAGACATAAAAATGCAGGCCCTGCCTTTAGTTGTACCCTTCTGAGATGATGCTGGAACATGTATCCAAATTTTGCAGTTCAGGAGTCATTTTTGTTTACAAATGGATAGCTTCATGCTGAGTATTTAAACCATAAGGTCTTTACAGCACTGCAGGGCTACTGCAAAGGTTTGTTTTTCCTCTCTCGAGTCTCCTTAATCCCATTCTGGAGTAAAAATACTTCCATAATCCCTTCCTTTTGAGTGAAGATGTCATTATTAGAGACGTCATTTTTTTCACTAATCCTTGTTCTCGGTGGACACATTGCTGCATAACCAAGACGCTTTTTACCTGGCTAACAAGGGATACTCATGTCCAGCTAGTGCCTCTGCTCTTCCATAGTCTCTATTTGCCAAAGTGACAGGAACTAACAGACTACTGTGAATCATATAAGAATTTTCCTTACTTTTTTTGCTCTCTTAGTTTTTATTTATGACAAGACACTGGAAATATACAAGGAATTAAAGCTTTGAAGAGAGATATTTTATTCATGCAGAAAGGGCCCTGGAAAAAGTACAATTGCAGAAGATGACAAAGAATAAAGCTTAGTTCTTAAAAGTGTCACATCTTTCTAAGACTCTTGTTTTCAACTGCTGTTGTGGGCTTTTGAATCAATATACAATTTTTGAACTTGCTTTTGGCTGAAAGCTATTTAAAGAGTCCTTTTTTCAATCAGCATCCTACAAAGGTAGAAGTGTTTACTCTTTACTTTCATTGCTATGTTTTAAGAAGAGAAGCCCAATTCTAGAAGCTGAGTGAAAGACAAACCTTGTCTTTTGGCACTTGCACAATAGATGCTTACACTAAAGTCAGGTGATTGACTTTTTAATGTTAAAACATGACATAACTGTGCTGAGACACACAGACAAAGCCATTCTGTAGGGTTACCAGTACATCAGTTGGATACTAGCAAAGCTCTACTATTTTCCTTCTTGGAGAATCAAGGCACCATTTTTTCCAAGTAGTTCTTTAATTCTTGTGTCCCATGCCAAACAAGGTTGAAATTAAACTAATCTATTTCTGGAAGCCCTCAAAACTGAGATAGTAACATTTTAATGCAATTTGCTAACCACTTGATTGTTAATTAAAACGGGATTTTTTTTTTTTTATATTTTACATGACCGGGTAAGTAAATACAGGTAAATGAAGTAATAAAAACTCAAAACTAGAAAGCTACTTCTTTCATTTCAACTATATGTCAATATCATGACATCTTCCTAACTGCTCTCAAGTGTTCCCTTTTGATTCTTTATTTTTTTGTTAAAAGAGAAGCCCTCCTATATATAATTCAGTTTTGCTGCTTTCTTTGGTCAAACAAACTGATCAACTGCTGTAAAATTCCCATTCTTATAAAGAAACCTTTGTACATAAACATTTTGAATGATATTTTAAGACTGTGCAACTTACATGTCATGTTCTAGAGAAAATGCATACTTCATGTTCAGCACTTAAATGTGCCATTTCACAGTAGTTTTGCAAAATAGGGTAATATCTTCACAGATTTTACTATAATTGTATCATCATTACTCTGAGTATTATTACCAATAAGCTGGTAGCTAGTAAACCATCCTGAAAGAATCACAGAAAAAACCTGTCCTTCAACTGTACTATTGAAGATCAAGCACAGTAGTTGACTAGTGTACTTCATCAAAATAGCCACTTATTTAATGCTCTTATGTTTCAAAAACTTGAAAGTGCCCCAGCAGGCCAAACTAATCTAGGTAAAGTGCCAAAATGTTTTCCTAATAGATAGTGGTAGGAACAGATTTCAGGACTGAAAGATCCTTTAGGAAGCAGTCTGAAACTTTGGGCAAGCAAGAATCACACCCTTTTACAGTTTTAAAATGTGAGCAGATGGTCGTTCTTGGATGTGCCTAGCTTAAGGAGTGCTGTGAAAATAACGTGTACTCTAAATGGGATGCCAGTTAACAGGATGTAAACAGAAAAATCAGTGGGAGGGTAAGGGGTGAGGAAAATACTGTATCTCACCGATACTGCTCCTTACAGAAAACTTGTGCCACTAGATTTATTTAGTGAGTTGCCTTTTTGTGTTTAGTAACACTTCATTTCACCACGTCAGTAAGTTTGTACTGCCATTATGCTATCAAATGGCATATTAGTGCTCTACTGAAGCACTTAAAGTGTAGCACTACTGCAGGATGCACAGCTTTCTGGTGATGAGTTTTATTAAGCAGCCTTACAAGCCTCTGTGATAGCATTTTTCTTTGCACTTTGAAAATAAAACTAAAGAGATTTGATGCATTGTGTCTTGTTATGTCTGATTCTGTCAGTGTATGGCTTTGTGTGGCTCAGAGTGATGTGGTGTGAGCTGTAATGCATCAAAGAGACTTTAAGTTTCTTCTGCATTCTGAATAATGACAGAAACTTTTGCTACAAAACTAATGTCATGTAGTGTTACATATGCAATAGAATAGGATTTGTAGAAGAATTATTGTGCTTAGTTATGGGCAGAATGAAATTGATAGAGGGGAAAGGGGTGAAATCTACTTCTTAGACACATACACCAACTTCAAAGGAAGTCATAAAATAATAAACATCTAGCATCCTAGATATGAGAGATGATACTTCTAAAAACACTTTGTTGAGAATTTACAAGTCAACAACAAAAGAAAGATTACAAGTAAGTTTTGGATTTTTTGCTGGAAAACCTACAGGCTTGTAAACAAAATAAAAGAAGAGTAGGCATTTGTGGATGATAGAAATAATCCCCTGTGTGCGAGAGAGAGAAACGTGGGGAGAGGGAGGGGAGCAGGGAGAGAGTGAGAGGCGCATTGAGACAGACAGCTAAATGGATAGTGGGACAAATATCTATAATTTCAAGCTGTCCTGAATAAGAGACATGCATCCTAGATCTTTAAGGTCCCTGCTAAAGGTAGACACTAGAAGGTACGTGAAATTTCTTGAGGTAACTCTTTATTAGACATTTAGCCTTCTAAAACAATTTTATATGCCTGAATTAGAGGATGTCTTCTAGACTTATCATTTCCCTTTTTCTTTTCCCCATCTCCTAAATAAGCATAATAATATCTTACTACCTCATGAGGTGTGATGAAATGAACATTAGAAGGGAACAAAATTATCTCAGAAATTAAAGCCGTGTGGATAAAAAGATATGCCCATCATGCAAATGTTTTTGAAACATCAAAAGGCAGCAGCTTTGTAAGTCTTACACACAGATTAGAAGGCTTTTTTGGAAATCTTTGCTATAAAAAGGCAGCTTACTGTAGAAAAATATTGAGAGCTGATGATTTTACTACCAAGAAAATCTTTGATCCAAAATCCACTACAGGCTTCATTAATGCCCTCAGGTATTCCAGACACTGTGTTTTAGGCACAGTGTAAATATTTGCTAAATGAGAGAAGGAACCAGCTAGGATTTTGGAAGTATGGCAGATTGGGAATAAATAGAAGGATATGCCTATTGAAAAGGACACGGGGCAGGAGAGGAAAGCAAGTCTTGGGAAGGAGCTATGGTTATGTCCTGAGAGAAGGCATTGAAATGGGACTTTTAGGAAATACAATTGAAATGACATTAAGTAAATTTGTGATCTTTTTACTTCTACTAAACAGAAGACCCCACTGTATATTTTTATCATAAATAAAGCCAGTAGTAAACTTGACATAAAATACGGATTTCTCCTAATAGCAACAATCCTTCTTGAAAGAAGACACATATTTTTGTCAACTCTTTAGGTCCACAAATATAAGAATGTTTTATTACACTACATGAATTCAATTTTAAATGACAGAACACAATAAATAACTGCTAATTAAAAAAAGTAATGGGCGTTATCTTCCTTCAAGCCTGAGAAGGAAAAGAAATTATAGCATTTGATTGTGAATCATGTATACATACATTCATGCATTTTGAAAAATCTTTAGTTACCTTTAGTTGCTTGTTCTTGTGAAGAGGAGAGCTGCATTAACAAACTCTTAATTTTACCACTCTAAGCAAAATTTTTTTCCATAATTGTTAATGGGTTAGAAAACAATACATGCCAGCATACAAGGCAGAAATATTTAAAAGCTTTTCTTACAAAATACATTTTGCATCTGTACTACAGAAATTAGAATTTTAAATGGAAGATATGACAAACAGTTTTATGACTGATATATCAGTAGAGGATGAAATTCACAATTCTTGTTTCTAGACAGAGAATTTAATATGGCCTTCCATATACTGGTGCTGGAAAGTTAACTAGATGTCTTCTGACTTTTGTGTTTTTCTCTCCAGGAATGGCATTCCAACCATGATATAGCAATTCTGCAATTTTTTTAAAGCTGTTCTTGCTGATACTTTCTGGATTGCTTGAAAGTGGTATTGAAATGTGTGGTATCAACAGGCACTGCTGAATCCAGCTTTCAGCCATGGCTTGGTTTTGTCACCACTCATGTTGAAATCATCTGTACTGTGTCAGTTTGTTCTAGTATCAGACCTACTACTGTGTGTGACTCCCAGAAAAGTAAAGAAATGTGTATAGCTTCAGCTATAATCAGGCAGTAGAAAATAATGTTTCTTTTCCATTTTATGCTGTCACTGTAATATAAGTGTTATAAGTGCCTGGAACCAGAATAGAATTAATGTGAGTACTGAAACAAAAACAAGCTATCTTTTTTGATACATAAAAAAATATACTGGTATACCTTAGTGCCACTGTTGGAAAATAAAATCGAGATTTAATATATCTTTCTTAGATGGGTGGCATAATTTGTTTGCTCAGAGAGTATTATCATTCATCACAAAAGAGAAATAAAGGAAAAAGCTAGACATAAAACCAAAGAAAAATGTAATCTCTGGGTGAGACATAAGACATGATGATACCAGAATCCATGTGTTTCTTTCCTTNNNNTTTCCTTGATCTTCTGTATCACAAAACCTGACTAACATACAGAATTCCAAGAAACATTCCATCACTTAACAGTGTTACAGAAAACAGGATTGCAGAAATTCAGTAAGAAAATAAAAGTTCACTGAGAAAGTAAAAGTTATAAAAATGAGCCTACTCAGAGGAGTAAGAATATTCGTACTGCCTTTCACAATGAAAACAGCTTTTTGATATTTAAGAGGGAATTTTTTGTGATACGAAGGAAATAAAATGGTGATTTATATTCCTCTAATCAGGAACAACATAGTTGACAGTTGACTGTTGACACTTGAGTACCAGCTGCATATGCAACATACATCTTTTTTTTTTTTTTTTTTTTTTTTACTTTTGGGCCTACATTTTCTATAGTTTCAATTTAGTGAAATGTTTTAGGGCCTGGTATAGAACTGAAATAGAACTGAACCTCAGGAAAATAAACTCTTCACCATGAATGACATCATTTTCCCACTCCTTCACGTAAGAAGCATGTCCACAATTTCTACTCATTATTTCAGTCTTGTAAAGGCTTTTGAGTGTCAGGTTGATTCATTAGCCTTTGTTTTAGTGTTTTTCTATTTAATGCTTCTCTAGGTCACTCCTATTCGGATCATTTCATTGTTTATAATGGAAGTTATTCTGAAAGTATGTTGTTCTAAAATAATTTTTAACTGACAGTTTAAAAGCATGCCTTAAGTGTGTCCAGTGGGATACTCAATACCTTTTCAGTATAATTCATAAATAACAGATGGCAGATTCATACAATACCTCCTTGTGATTCAGGTAGGAATGAATAAGGAATTCACAGGAATATAAATTATAAAAAGAGAAAAATGGAAAACCCATACAAATATGACCATGCTACAATTATGCTTGTTTTAAATTTACATCTCTCTTTGCAGTCTAGGGTATCTGACAAATTAACTCTATTGTCTTTTCCTTTTATTACCTACATTACCTATTCTCTACAGTGCTTTCCTTTGTAATAGAATTAATTTTTGCTTCTTTATTCCAGTTGCAACACACCACTCAACTCTTCTAATGCAGGCAGAAATGTCAGGACTAACATATAATAAAAAGCAGAAATGGACTTTTGATTTAACAGAAAATACACATTCTATTTGTATTTCCCACTCCTATTAAGAGGGCTAGAAATTCCTATCAGAGACACTTACTATTCTGGTCATTGTATATGTAAACAAAGTCAAGACATAACATTTCATAACAGGCATAGCATTGAGCTGAAGTAAATTTAAGAAGCAACAGCAGGAATATGTTTTCCCACAGTACCGAGGAATACAGAAAATACATTCTCTCATCAGGTTTTTTTCTCTAAGATATCATGTTGATTTTCACTACCATCATTATATCCCTTGTGGCCATGTTCAGCAGTGTGGTCTCAGAGTTGTTTTATATGCACTTCACTTATGTTTGCCACGATTTTTATTTAAGGACATTCCTAAGAACATTTTTATAAACTGTACAGGTCATTATTCATCTTTGTTATATGGATGGTTTGCTAGTTACTTGCCAGACTGTATGTGATTTATTAGATGAGTGCTTTGATGTCTAGAGCACCAGTTTTTCAAACTTGTCAGAAGTGGAAGTGATCTTGAGGCTGTGATATATATTGATTTGATTATTGTTTTGTAAATATTTGCTTGATTAATAGAGAGAGAACAGAATGCCCCTTTTACAGTGTAACTACTTGTGGGAAAGGGTTTTTGCTAGTCATCAAATAGGACATATAAATCAGTATTATTGAATACAAAATCTATGGCTTGATTTTAAAAAATAGGCTGAAGGCTTTCCTTTCAACTTGAACGTTTGGAGACCAAATGAATTTGTATTTATTTTAATTTTAATATTATTTTTCAGCTCTCAGAAATCTTATTTTTACATATTTATATTACTTTCTTCATCTTATGCAACAGTAGATGAATTATATACACAAAGCTGTCTCTGATAAAAGGATATTTATTAACAGGATATATATTATGTGCTACTGTTGTTACAGAGCATATTTAAGTGAGTTGAACCATGGGCACCCCTTTGCTTATTTTTCTCCTTTTATTTCCATGTCTTTAAATAATCTTCATGCTGAAAAACAATGATACTAAGCTGATTACCACATGTTAATAAAAGAGAATGTCCTGTATCATAGACTTTAATAATGGGTTTTGTTCATCCTTTATCTGCTTCCTGTTTTTTTAACCATCTCTCTGTGTTTCTCCTTCAGTTGTAGGACAAATCACTTCTCAAACTTCTGGAAACATGGATCCAGTGCTGCATGGACTTTAGTTTGCCTCTCATGAAAAAACATTCTCACTGCTGAAAACTTTACAGCAGGTTGTTTTTCTAAGATATTATTTTGATTTCTTTTCTTTTATGGAAGCCTTCTATTAAATTACTAGCAATGGTGTTTTGGTTTTTGGTGGTTTTGGTTGTTTGGTTTTTTGGGTTTTTTTGTGGTTTTGGGATTAGGTTTTTTTGAAGGGGCTGTTTTTTGTTTATTTGTTTGGCTTTGGGTATTTGTTTTTGTTTTGCTTTGGTTTTTCTGCTGAATCTTGGAATATTCTTTAGTAGGTGGTCTTAACATATCAAGATACCTTTTCATGGAGTCTTGTACAATACAGAAACATTACAATTATTTAATTGATTCGCTGGTTGTACTTTCATTGCATTTAAATTTTCAAATAGTTTTCTTTGCTTTGTTGTTTGGTTGGTATCTAAAAGAAGAATTCTTTTGCTTATACTGCTGATTTCTCAGCCTTCAGAACAGAAATCTGCCTTGAAACTTTTGCAAAGATCAATTTCCCAAGCCAGGTCATAATCTCATGCAAATGATCAGGTTTGTACTCACTCATCTCTTACACTGGCATTTCAAATTGATGTATAATATTCTACAGAAGTGCATAAAATTTTGGTATTTTTAATTTTCTTCCACTTTCTGTTTGTTGTTCCTTCTGGGTAGTAAATACTTTCCCTAGGTCATATCAACTTTTCTCCATCTAAGCAAAAATGTTTTGTCCACTGCACCATTGTAGATTTGTCCTCTGAAAATGAAATCCACTGCTTTATTTCTTACAAAATCATCCCAGAAAATTCATTTGTGAAATGAATAGTGAAAATGTATCGATATTCCCTGAAATCTAATCAAGTCTAGTTGAAGGAGAAATCAATTCACTGTTGCAGGTTTGTGCTTCTCTTGTTAGATCAGGAAGTGATCTCAGAGCATAGTGTGATCTTATCTTCATCTACATTTCCTAGATTTACCAGTACTGGGCTTTGCTTGGATATTGTCACAAATTCTGATTTTCCAAACTAGTCCTTTGTGCTTACTTCCCAGCATGGGGTTTTCAAGAATATATAATTGTATAGATGACCTTCTTAAGTAGTTTTTTAATAGACTGTGTTTAGCTCTTTAGTTTATTTTCTACTTAGAATTGCATGAGTGCTTTTTCCAGTTCTACAGAATAAGCTAATAGCTTGGGTGTTTGTTTGTTTTTTCTTGAAAAGAAGAGGCTTTTAATATCAGAAAATACAGTATGTTGTTTTATTTTATATATCTGAAGCATCACAGTGTAGCATTAGCGATCTGACAAGTATTTTTATAGTGGTAAAAGTACTTCATTTTATAATTTTGAGTTTTAACTTTCTTTGCTGGATCTCTTCCTACACTGATAACACACTGAAAGCTATCCCAAGGATTTACAGCTTGTGGGAAGTGGCTACAGGCTCTGAGAAGTGACATGACAGTCAATATGCAGCACATGGTAATACAAAAACTTTAGAAAAAAAAGAGAGGTGTGAAATAATTGACAGGAACCCAAGTTGTCATGTCTCTCACATCTGCAAGCCATTATCTCAGACCTTTGAGAAGGACACTGAAATTAACAGGAGAAAGTGCTCCAAGGTGTTTGAGCTTTAATTCCAAAGAATTTGGAAAAGTGATGGAAAGTGACAGATATGGTCCTTCAACCAGTGCCATCAGAGTTCTTTGAGGGGAAAGGTTGGTAAGAATCATACAAAAACAGTAGTTATAGCTTGCACAGGAGTACTATGTAGATCTACAACTTACTAGGATGCAAAAAGAAGGTAAGTTTTGCAGGTTTGGTATATTTTAGACAGGATTTTTTTCAATTTTCTGTTCTATGTTTTGGCATCCATAAAAGAACACTAGGTTTTTCAGTATTGTTTTGTTTTGGTTTGGTTTTTTTTCCCCCTTTTCTCAGAGTGCTGATAATGGATCATAGTCAAGATCTTATTGCTCTTTATGGCTACCTGGAAGGAGGCCGTAGTGAGGTGGAAGTCCGTGCCTTCTCCCAAGTAACAAGTAACAGGACATTGGGAAACGGCCTCAAGTTACACCGAGAGAGATTCCGATTGGATGTAAAGAAAACTTCACTAGGAACTGTAGGAAAAATTGGAGCAATTGCCCAGGGAAGTGGCTGAGTTACCATCCCTGGGGGCAATTAAAAGATGTGGGGATGTGGTGCTTAGGAGCAGGATTTAGTGGTGAATATGGCAGTGCTGGGTTAACCGTCGGACTCAGTAATGTAGAGGTCTTTTCCAACCTAAATGATTGCATGATTTTATGATTTAATAAGAGTTTATCTCTTTAACCAACTTATATCTGAATTTCAAGATCAGATTTGTTATCGTGGAGAGGTAAACACATGACAGAAAACTTTCCTAGAGCCTTATCTAAAACACGGGAGGACCCTCTCAAATAAAACACTTTCACTGCCTCTCCTCTTCCCCTCATAAAGGAGCATCCATGTCCTCTTCCCCATGAGCTAGCAATGTGCCAGTGTGTATAATTGTGAAGAATATGGATTTTGGATTTACCTACCACTCCTGTGGTGCCACTGTAAAAAAATATTTAATTTCACTGAGCAACTCTATTGCCACTTTGCTGCAATGCCTTTTACATTCCATTTACACTTTGCCTATTTGAATGCTCAGCTGGGACTGAACCCTTTTCCTTGGGAGGATGGCTGTCTAGGGACAACTATAACATTAAGGTTTTCAGAAAAGCTTCTAGATGCAAAAGAGCACACAAGTTCAACTGGATAATGCTCCTCCAGAGGACTCCAAAATAAAGTACTCTAAGGCTAAAGTGGCAACAGAATCATTTAAGAAAAATGAACCCACAGGCTCATTTTACATACCAGCAAGAGAAAAAGCCACATAATTCAGAGTCCCTCATCAGATGAGGACATGGTGAAATAAGCATTTCTAAAAAAATTAGAGGGTATTAAACAGAGAGCTTTGTTTTGTGGTATGACTTTGAAGGCAAATAAGCGTGCAGTAGGGAGATATGGAGGGTTCCAAGTCCTGCTGCAAGAAACTAGGCCTAAGCCAATTTTATCCAACCCTGACTCAATTATGCATGTTCTAAAAGGTCCTAAAAGAATAGAAATTAAAAGTTAGTTTTTACATTTTTTTTTCCTCTTACTCAAAATTCAGGTTTTCTCAGAGAGGCACTTCATGCATGCCAATGTAAATACAAATATGATACTTCTTCAGACAATCAGAAATCAGAGCTTAAGCGTGATACAAGAACAAGCTATTACAGAAGTACAGGAGCTGGGACCTGCCTTTTGAAAAAGCCAGTTTTAATTATATGCTTGTGCACATTGTGAAAGCAGAGTCTTGATGTGTAGGTCAAAGAACAGCACTTAAATGTTGGGACACATCTCTGAATTAAAACCACCTCACTTTTCTCAGTATCCGTTGTGGCTCTGTTTTCATCATGATAACTCTGATGTTTCAGGTATTTGGATTGAACCATCTGGGAATACAGGGCATCCGTGAATGCACATAAAAGCAGTCTCTAAAATAAAGGTTACTGCTTTTCCAAATATTTTCAAGGTTTTTTTTTTTGTCAAATGTAACATGGTGTTTCCAGGTAAAGAATACTTAGAATTTATGTGGAAAGTGAAGGAGAAAATGGAGGGTGAGTTAAATAGGTTGTATATCAGCTCCTTATAAAGATAAAAACTTGTTTCAGTTATCCTGCTCCCAAAAGCTGATTTTTTTTTACCAAAAACTTCTCATGGTGAATTACAGGCTGATGTAAATATGCATACCTTTCTCCACTTCCATATTTTCCCCAAGTTATATTCTTTCTAAAATTTCTTTTCTCGTTATTTTCAAGTGCTATTACCCCAATACAGGACTTAAAATATTTCCTCAAGAAAAGAATATAACATGATGAACAATCTTTCACATATTAACTACCCTACATTATTGTCTTGTATGATAGTCTTGGGGACAAGCCATCTGTGCTTTACAAATATTCTGGCACGATTAATAAAATGTTCACACAGTGTTCTTGCTTACTGAATACACAAAACAATTATTAGCTAGTTCTTTTGTTTAAAACATTCCTCAATATACCATCCAGTTGCAAGTATAAAGTCAGCCTTTTCTATACAGTGCCATATATACAAGATTATCACTGTTTCTGCATGCACTTTTCTTGGGATGGGAGATTTCTGTTGTAGTTGTGTATAATGGTTACCCAAATTTTCTCTTTCATAATCCTTTTTATGTATTTTCATGAAAGCTTAGGTCTGCTGCCTTTAAATTTCATTGATTTACTTTAAACTAAAGATTTCTGACAAGATTGTTTGTGAATTAAGGAAGTATGAGGTGTGAAAACAGAAGGCAGGAGCTGGTTGAAATATTCATAGAAGATTTAAGCTTTATTCTCTCTATATTCCTTCTTTTCTTTTCCTACAAGTAGCATACATTGTTCCATGAATATTGTCTAATGAATAAACACAGTGAAGTAATGGCATCTTCTAAGATGTGAATATAAACTCCCATCCCATTTAACTGTTCTACTCTCATTCTTCAACTTGACTTTTGCTAGTAATCTGGCCGGGGGGTGTAGATGTTTCTTCTCTTTGATAATTTTTTTCTGAGAAGACCCAATTAAGAAAATGTTTAGGAATATGATGTACCTGTGGAAAGTTGGGAAAATAAACTCTTCAAGCAAATTTAATTTAATACTTAGATTAAATTAAATTATGAACATTGGATTAACAAAATCTTTGTAGACAAGTAAATTGCTAATAATATTGATTGTTACAAAGGTAGCATTTTCCACAGCATGAATTGGGGTAAAAGAGATAGCTATTTATCCAGTGCTTATTTTTTAAAGCATCTATGAAAGCCTCTTGCTAATGAAATGGCAACTGAAGTATGTCTAAGGCTATATAATGTGTGATGCAATGCCATGCTGCACACAGGGCTAGTGCTCTGGCTGGAATCAGACCAATATCAAATCAGAACCCACAGTGCTATTTGTGGGGTATATTAGAAGTAAATAGGAATAGGATTTGATCTTATTCTTCCAGAAACATATTTTAGGACAGCATGAATTGTCTTTTGAGAGTGACCCTTCTGTCAAGCTTCTTTACAGAAAGACTGTAGAGAAAAAAAAAAAGTTAACAGTTTAGCCTGCACAAGAGGATACTATGTTTGATAAAATTACCCTATCTTAATGTATAATAAAAAAAAAAATTAAATTAATTTGAAGGCAAGGTATTTATAGACCTCCATGTACAGCTCAAAACTCAGTCTCAGTATTTGGGATGATATTTTACATGTACATGGTTGATCTAAGAAGTGTGTCATTGAAAATCAATAGGATGTGTAAATCTTGCTGAGATTGCAGTTTTAGAGTCCAGTTTTTATTTATGCAATCCATATGTACCATTTAGTAATATACACTGGCATGTTGGGGGGAGAGTAACAAATTTATTCTGCTAATCAGGGAGGCAAGCAGCAGTTAACATTTTTGAGTTAATTTAAGCCTAAGTTTCATTTTTGTCACACTTTAGCAAACACAACTGAATACTTCTCAGGGCACTTTGATTTATGTGAATGTCTTACAATGAATGTAAAATATGGACTGTTATTATTTCCAGGTCACAGAATGTTCTGAGATGGATGGGACCCAGAAAGATAATCAAGTCCAACTCTTAAGTTAATGGTGTAGGCATGGATTGAACCCACCCACACCTTTGGTGTTATTAGCACCATGCTCTAATCAAGTGAGTTAAATCTCAGGGTCTTTATTCAGCTGTTGGTCTAGTTGGAAAATATGGCTGCTGAAGGGAATCTCAAAGGCTCATAACAGTATTTTTAGCCACTTCTGAATATATTAATCACCAAAATATCAGGATAAAACATCCAACATTCATGAGGTTTTCTCTATTGTTTAACCAATAGCATTTCAGGAGTTGAGTGGTCTCCTGAAATACAGCTGTTTTGTGAAATAAAACATAGAGACCATGAATCCTTTATTTTTCCAGTTCTATTGCCTTTGTTTCCTCTGTTGAATGTGTTTAGCTGTTCTAAAGAGCAGTGTTGAAAGTTACAAATCAGAGGAGGAAACCATTGTTGCTTTAGAAAAGTGTCAAAAGAAAAATCTAGCAAAAAAGGAAGGTTTTAAATCTGATTTTTTTGGATGAGTGAAATCGTTATGACATATGTTCCTGGACAAGTCTGGAGATAATATTTTAATTTAAAAAAAGATATATTTAAAATTGTATTTGCTATATTTATACTGTTAAAAATTTTTTGTCCTATTTGTGCCTTGCTCATAAAAGGAAAGGAGAAAATTCTATATTCGAGAGTGTTAACATTTTTCACTGAAATTTTTTTATTTCTCCTCAAATTTCAGAAATGTATCTTTGGAAAATAATATAAACTATAAGTGTACATTCATGTTGACAAATTGTATCTTGGTCATTTACATTCATGTAAAAATATACACTTAATTTTTTTTCTATTGTCTGTTCTACAGATCTTTTCATTGTGGTCTCTGCAAAATTTCTGCTCTCAAAGTGAGAAAGTAAGTAGTAAGGTCCCATTTTCATGTGGAACAATTTTAGCAGCAGGCTTAGTTTAAATTTGCTGTATCATCTGTATAATGTTGCTTTTGTGGCATTACAAACTTCTCATGTGTACTGCCAGAAGACATAAAATGGCCCAGTGGCATATGTTATGTTCTTGCATCTGCCTAATTTTCGACTTGAAATACCACACAGCAATGTTTGTGATAAACTACACACAACAAGGTCAAAGCAGGTGCCTGCTGGGATGAGTAATCATCTTTATTTCATCATCTTATATCAACAGGTATCATGGAGACAAAGTAATAGCTTTTATGAGAGGAGCTTCATATGTACCTCTGAAAAGTTATGAGGCACAAGACAGAATCAACTAAGAGATAATGACTGTAGATTTGCTATAGAGTGCCCCGCAGTTCAATTTACATTGCATCCTGAAGGGTACTGTGTAGGAAGGACAGATTTTTCAAAACAAACAGGCTTGAAAGTACTATTTAATCACTAATGCTCAAACTGTGTGTGCTGCTTTTAGAGTTCCCTCTCAGTAGAAGATGTGTTTTGTTTTGGTTTTTATATGCAGTTTTACCTCTCTCTTTCCTCTCTGTTTTCTAAGTGGCAAATATATGCATCCCCCAACATATATTTCAACACTTGTGCAGCCCTAATTGTCACATGGAAAGTGAGGTGGTTTTACATTACCTGTAAGGAAGATATTGTACCTCTGTGTAATCTCTAATATCTAGGGAATTACTGTATTAGTGACGTGGTGGATGCTAAAGTCAAATAAGTGGGTATAAGTAATATTTTAAGAGACAAGTGATAAGAGAGGGAAAATACATAAATATATCATTGCCTAAAAGAGCATGAAGTAAAATAAAGAAAAAGAAATCATGAAATTGATGTAGAAAGAATCTGGATATGCAACTCACAGCTCACAGGTTCAGCTGTCTGCAAGTATGTGCTTTGTGAAGCACAACAGCATGACTTTTGAGTCAGCTCTAATAAAAAAAAACTGTTACGGAACTGTGCAGACACAAGTCAAAGCCATGTAAGACAGGAGAAGTGAAAATGAAAATAGAATTTAGTTTTTGAAATTGGTAATAGTAATTGAAAGCATTACGAAAAACATGAAAACCTATAGCACATGATCAGTTTTGGAAGACAATTACTGACTGAAATAAAAAATCAATCTGTTTTTAGGGCGAATTGGTGTTAGACAAAAATGTATTTTGCTGGATGGGGCCACTTGTTACCAGTTACTGTCACCCGGACATCCAAGCCCTAGTGGCTGCAAGCCCACTCTGGTTCCTGGCACTGATGGTTCTGCTCACACACACAGAGCCCCATGCCCAGAAGACATCCCCTCTGTGCTCTTCCCCTTCGACAGGCACACGCACTGGGGTTTCATCTCTAGAGACACCCAGACCCCATGGTGTCACGTGTGACCAGCAGCTGTCCACGACTACACTGGTCCCCCTGATAGCCAGTTACTCCTGTGATCCTGCCTATGGGAAAGAGTTAGAAATTTAATATATAAGACAGACTGTACTGGCTAGCCTTGGGGAACAGAGAGCTAACCAACCAATCAACCAGAAAACAACACATGACCGGGTCTTTTTAATCCCCTTGTGTCTCTGCTTTCCCACACTCATTCCTTCACAAACCACTTAGGTCCTTCCCCTAAATATAGCCATAAGAATTCTTGTGCAATCCTGAAATACATTTCCTCTGCATCCCTTAATGTTTTTCACAGCCTCAAGCACTGACCCCGCTCAAAACAAGAGGTGCTCCTGCATTGGCTCACTCTGGTGTGTCTCACCGTAGGACAGAGCTGCAGGACAGGCTTTTCTGAGACAGCTGGGGGGCGAGGGGGGCTGCACAGGCAACTCTTGCTCCGAGTCCTGAATTTGTTTGGCTGAATGACTTTCTGTTCCTGTGCATCTCTGCACTGGTGGAGACGAGCCTCTGATGGACTGATGGCTCCAGTGATGGGCTTAGGAGGAAGGTGAGGGTTTGTTTGGATCTCCTTACCCCAAATGTTAGCTCTGTGTTCTCCTTTGTAGGGATGCAGGTGAGCTTTTGTCACAAAACCTAGCAATGTATAGATGATGCAGCTGGATTTGGCCAGCAGCCATTTGCCCAGGCTTGTCTGATGCCTGTTGAGCAGGTAGGGAGCACATTCATGCTTTTATTTTTAGAATATTGGTCCTACATATTTACATGGTATACTAATAAATGCTTTGTTTTGAATTTTTTTTAATGAAGAGAAAATGTGCTAATTGTGAGATGTGAGCAAACTTGTCTTGAAAAGCAAGCATCAATTGTGAGAAAATCTGCAATGTGGTTGCAAAACTCCTTTACTCTCACAGCACATCTTGACTTTTACAGGGAATAAAGCCTTCATAATAAAATAATCAAAAAAAGTCTGTCTTGGTTTCCATGCACCAACTCTTTTAAAGTAGACTGTGGCTTTTCATACTTTGTTTACCTGTAGCAAAATATTCTGGTCTGGTGAAGGTAGTTTATGTGAATATTTTCAAAATAGGACCATCGAACAAGAATGGTCCAAAAAAGAGCATGTAAAAATTAACAGAGTCCATGCAAGTCCATGCAGAATCTAGCACTACTTTTTTTTTCCTAATTTTTCTAGTGGGTAAATTGTTATGATGTATTTAAAAGAGTGTAATTACATAAGAAAAATTTGTATGTGAATCAAGTCAAGTATAAAAGACTCCAGGGACCCATCTACTATGCTAAATCCCATGCTGTAAAAAATGTAGTTTACCCTAGATTTCCTCTAATCCCAAGTGAATTGTATAATGGGACTCTTAGAGACTCTTAAGCTCTACAGAAAGAAATAAATTTTCTTGTTCTTTTCTTAAAGATTGGCCAGACAAAAATTTAGCCATTCCAGATAATAATATTTCCTGGAAATAAAATTTCCTAGAATATTTCCTCCATCCTGGGAGACAGAGAGGGAAAATGACCGGTCAGGTGACCTGCCACCCAAGAGAAAACTTGAATAACCCCAGAAACCAGAAGTTTTGCCAACAAGCCTCTGCTTACATTAGGGTCCCAAAATAAGACTAAGGGATAAACCTGTGACTGTGGCAAGAGATGCCAAATAGGAATTTTTCTGGAAGGCCAGACAGGTCAAGGTGTTCTAACACTCTGCCTTAAATCTGAAGAAAATTGAAGCTATTTAGACACCCATTGTTCTAATTTCAATTGAAAAAAACAGCTCTGGACTCAAAGACTGAATTGAAGTTTGATTAATGTTAGGCTCTGGTCTTGGATCCATATGAAGGGGCAGATATATGCAGAACCAGCTAGATTTCTTACAGTTGTATCAAATACGGTCTGTAAATGGCATAAATGATACAAAAGGCTTCCTTATGCCCTAACTGGAGTTTTTAATGGTTACCCTGTATCCAAGCAGTTGATGGAGCTCATGTCTGGTTACACAATATGTCAAATTACAGATAAAACATTCAATTTAAACCCACATTGCATTGTGCTATTTTTACAGGAGCGTCTGACCCAGTGTTTATGATTAAACATGTGGTTTCTTGCAGGCATAGCACAAAGGAAAATAAAGAAATTTTGATAAAGAATAAAGAATAAAAATTTTATTCTTTTGATAAAGAATAAAATTGTATTTTGCTGCCTCCCAAGTTATTGCAAATAATTTTACCATAGATACAACCTATCCACAATGTATTGAGTGTCTGATCTACATGTGTAAGAAGCTATATTCAATAACACGTTCCCACTGATAATCACAGAGGAAGGTTCTTTGTATCATTTGAAAATGAGAAAATCCCTCATTTTTCTTCAAATCTCTTTTTGAACCATTTTGGAGTCTCTGTCTTAAATTTTGCCAGATTTTACTGGGAGAAAATTCTTTTTCCAAGGGTAAATAATAAAAAAATTAAAGTACTCTTATATTTTAATGCCACAAACATTGTCTCTAGTGCGAGTTCATGAAAAATAGGGAAGTTTCTCCATATATCCCAGGTGAAACAAGTGAGTCAAACCTCAGCTGGCTGCAAGAATTGCTGTTGCAGTTTTCCAGCTGTGGGCAGCTCACTGCAGATTCAGCAAGTCCGTGTGACATTATGCTTATTCTTCTTCGGGAAAATAATTAAAAAGCTCAGGTTTCATATATTTCCAGTCCACAGTTTATTACATTTCACAGGGGAAAATGCATCCCAACTTTCCAAAATGTTTTTAATAACCAATATATGAATAACAAAAAATAATACAGTACAAACAGTTGTTTTTACAAACAAAAAAAATAACATCCCTCTCCATCTTAAGAGTTTATTTAAGGTCATTTAAAATAATACATGGAATTCGTCAGTGAAAGAAAATTCAGCAAACATGCAACATTTGAACAGGAATTCAAAACTCTTAAACGCAACTTTTGAATGGGAATACAAAACAGCAGTCACTTTTCTAATGCCTGCAAGACAGGCACTCTTTTATATTTAAAAGAGGAGAATATAGCTAGCAGACTGACACAATCTCTTGCAAGCTGAAAGTCTGCTCACTGCCTAATGGACTCCTCCCACTTTGTAAAATGAGCCAAAATTATTATTTTTATTATAACAATTGTTCCATAAGTATCATAAGGTACAGACCTTTCAAAGTAAGCCGGAAATGTGATGAAGTAATAAGCACAGTGTCACAATTTAAGACAAAGTACCTGGTAAGCAGACAGATGAGGCATTACGGATGATGCCTAAGTAGTGGTAGAAAAAAGCTGTGTCAGATTGTTCCTCTGTAACTTTAAAGGATCTTTTCCACAATGCGTGCAGACAGGGAGTTTAAAAGCTTTATTTCCATTTCCTGTGTTGTTGTAAATATGAATTGACTTTAATGGATGAAATTTTCTGGGAGAAAGCCAGGAACTGGTGTAACAATATCTGTTCCTAAGAGCTGCTAGGTACCCACCTTCCTGCACTGTGAGAGGAACCACTTCAGCTTTTCAAGCACAATTTTACTAGCCAGTACCCCAATAACCTTGGTTTATAGACTGACAGCAGCAGTGACAAAAAGAATAGCAGTGAATACAATATCAGCAATCATATGTCCCTTTGCTACAGCTTTGACTGATATTCCAGAAGGCCTAAGGAATAAATGCACAATGAAAGCTTGTAATTTTTTTTTAAAGTTTTTATTACTTCTTGCCATTTCATATGTATTTTGTATACAGGATACACGTATACCTATATAACATAGTTTATATACTGCTTTACACCTACAAGCACCTTAGAGAAGAAAGAATCCTAACAAAATAAACAGACTTTAAAACATTTAGAGTTCACAACTTTATAATATCACTGCTGACATAGCATTTTTGGAAACACCAGTTATGGCTGAAAAGGATTGTACAGGAATCAAGCAAGACTTTCAGGATTCTTGATGTTTACCTTTCCCTGCTGTCTTCCTAATAAACACTTTTGTATTTAGATTGGATTTTAATTAGTAATTTCATGTTCAGTTTCTAGGTTGGCATTCTATTTTGAAAGATGTTTTTGTTAATTGGAGAGGACTCCAAATGGGAAGACCAAAAATTCCATGAGACAGGAAGGAAAGGGTTTCTGTTATCCACAGTTTTCACAAAAGTACATTCACTTGCAGTTACAGCTGTTTGTCAAAACCACACAGTAGAAGGGAAAAATACCTGGTCACAGGCACGGGATCAGTCAAGGCATGGTCACCTGAACATTCACTGAATCTGTAGTTTTAGCTGACTTGCTGTCTCATTAATTGCTTCATTTGTTTTCCTCACAGTCTCTTCATACCTGCTTAATTCTCTTTTATACTTTCTTCCAGCCCTGTTTACTTTCCTTTATTCCAGGTGTTTATTGCCTCTGAAGTAAATCACTAAAGAAAGAGATATGAAAAAAAATAATAAAATAATGTTTATTGCCTCACTATAGTTTCCTCTATGAGCCAACTCCCATTTCCTTTCTCTACCCATTGAAGTTTGAAAAATTAACCCATACTGATACTTTACATTCCACCCAGCACCATGGACGCTTGTTTTGAACTGGCTCTTAATAATTTCTATAATAAGAATGATCCAAAATAAGTACAATTTACATGAATTGAGTATCTTAAAAAGCCAACAATAAGATCTATGTCTTCCAGGGCCCAGTCTTCAAGTTCTGAACTGGAATATTGTAATAGTTCCATTCTTTTTTTTTTTTTTTTTGACTAATTGGAAGGGAATTAAAGGATTTATAAATTAGGTTCATCAATTCTTTTAGGCAAGCATTAACCCACTCCTGAAAATTAATCAAGAAGAATACAGAAAAGCCCAGCTATCTTCTGACCACAACCTTCCAGCATGTGATATTGGAAGATGAACTGTTCAGCAATTGCACAACCAGACAGCTTCCCAAAATACCTGTCAACTAACATACTCCTACTGCCTGTGACCTTTCACAAACATATCAGCTTCACTTTAGTGATGGAATCTAAGGCTGACTTCTTTGCAGTTCTGTGGCAAACTCTGTCTTTTTTACAGTGGTTAACAAACGTACTTGAAAATTCAATGTAGATGCAGAAACACCTTCTTACTATTGAGTAAAATCCAACTCCTTGAACACAGAGAGTGAAGGTTAGTTCTCATGTGCCCTCATCTAAGTGGGGCTGCAGGACACCTTCAGGACGTTCCAAGGTGCTGTGGACCAGAGACTATGAATTAGGAGATCAGACCAAGTTGTTTTTGTGTGAACTGTAGTTCTCACAAAGGGGTAAAAGTGCTAAATCTCATTGCAGCTCTGCTGCAAAAAGCCAATCCTTTCAAGAAGCAGCAGAAAGCTAACTCTGAGCATTTCTAAACGTCACATCCACAAAGTCTTAGTCACTGCGACTTCATAGCTGAAAAAAATTAGTGAGAGAAGATGCAAAGGGAGACAGACATCTTTGACATTAGTCTTCATCAAAAAATAACCTCTGTACTGTCACAGGAAAAAAAAATATTTTGACTTTGATCCATGTGATACCTATTTTTTCATATTATCTTATTGCTTACATGTCCTATAATGCAGCACCGTGGTTATCTACACAGAAATGAAACTACGATTGCAAAGGTAAGGCACATGAATGACTCAAGACAGAGAATTTTCTTAATGATGGAAATCAGGAAGTTGAAGTTGTTATGAAAGAGAGTTGAAACTTGAACCTAGAATTTCAGCTCTGCACAGTGCTTCTTCACCTGGAAAATGGTCACACATTTTCATTCTCTAGTTGATTTTCTCCCTTTTCAGTAACTGTTGCTAAAGAAGTGTTTGTGGGGAAGTGCTGTAGACAGACATTCAGGAATGGAGATAACAAATTGATACATTTTTAACCAGAAAAACCAACAATTGTAAATAATTGAGCTGATCAAGGTCAATTAGTTTTAGTTTTTCTCAAAACTAATGGGGTAGCAGGCAATGGTTTGGAGATCCTAAGCTGTCTTAACAGAAAAGGATAAGGAACAGATCTCTTAGACTTTGCATAAAACTAACTTCTTGCTATTTGCTGTTTTGCACTAGAAGGAAGGTTTTGGCGTCTTCCTGATTCTTTGAGTTAAAATGTTGGTTCCTATAAACAACATTTTCCTGAAAAAGTGAGAGACATAATACTTTTCCAGGACCCATGGACTACATTACAGGGTAGTAATAAAGTAGGAGTTTAGCTAGTGCGATTTGTTCTCATGAGGAGTTGTTAAAGCTGCATATAAAAAACCTATCATTTCCACCATTTTCACCAAAACAAAAACCTGGGGAAAACAAAAGCAGTGAGAGCACTGCAAACCTAGTAATTTCTGTTTCCTTCATTACAGTGTTTTCTCTCAGGCTCTGCAGAACTTCTTTTTGGACTCGTGAGGCTTTGGGAGTTTCTCCATCGCATTATTTAGCAAAAGCTGAGGAAAACTAGCCTTTTGCATTCTCTCATATTTAACAATATGATATGGTTTTTCTTTTTCTAGGAGGACACAAGAACTGAAACAATGAAGAAGGTATACACAGAGGCAAATGGGAAAAAAAAAGAAAGCTGAATGAACTTCACCACTCCATTCATATCTCATATCTTACATTTCTCCAAACAAAAGGTCAATCAGTGGCAAAGCTCTAACAAGTGCTTAACAGCTTAATAAACATAAGAATTGTGCCAATATGCCAGAGAGTAAGAAACAGTCACACAGGCACAAATATGTAGAAGCAGAGCTTATCCATTTAGTAATTTGAAACAACCCATCCTAAGGTAATGGAATCTGGCAGCAAAGATGAACTGCCTTCCCAGGAGGAAGACTATTATCATAGGCTAAACAGCTGTTTAAAAGCAAAAGTTGCTTCAAACAAAGAAGAAAACAGATGCTTAACTAATTTTCAACATTCCTTAGAAGTTAAAAAAGCACAAAGCCACCAAATTTATGAAAATAGGTTTTATTTAAACATGGAGGGACTTTTATAGCCTAAGTTGAAAACCAAACAAAAACCCAATTTCTAATACAGCATACTGTCTTTGAAAACCCTAGGTATCCTAACACTCTGTCCTTAGGCATCTGTAGCAAAGCTTTCTGCATCTCAAGAATCCTCATGCTGCTTCTGGGTATAGCTAACTGAGAGTTGAGGATTTCATTTATCCACAACTTGTTACGTGCTGCTAGGACATTACAGGCATTTTCCCTAGGTTCAGCCACAGAGGGCAAGTCCCTATTCCAGACATGTGAAGAAATTGATGAAAAGAAAACATCTCACAGACCATTTTCAATCTCTGTAGTACCTTATTTCTACATGAGGAGTGCTGATTATACTCCCAAAATTCAAGTGATCTGTGCCTGTGCTAAGGCAATTATTAGCTCCTCATGCAAAGCAAAATTCCACTTTAGGAGATAGAGGCTTTAGGGGGTTAGCCATGAATGTAGCAAGCAGAATCCTGAAGTCAAGCACACAAATTCAGCTAAGTGTATGAAGTTCCCACACAACAAAGACTGTAGATGCACAAACTGAAAAGTACAATAATTGCTGCCCACAACTAATTTTCTAAGTAACTCCTGATTTGAAGGAAATAGTCATGGCTGTAGTTGTTAACTCCACTGCAGATACTAATTGGCTCCACTACCCACACTCTTTGAAATCATTGTTTTGCCTATAACTATGTATTGACAGATTCTGGTTTTGGTTAGATCTGTGGTGCTATCAGCACATAAATAAAAGGTAAGGTAACTTAAAAAACCTATAACAGTGCAATTCACAGAATATATTTTAATAGTGTATACAAGAGAATCTAGAAATTAAAGCAGATCAACCTTGCATTAAATAGATACCAAAACAAAATTATCCCAGCATTAAGTTATAGTCCTAAAATATCCTCATGTCATGTGTGAAAAGACTTTTGTCTGGGGATGGACAAAGCCTTAGGAAGCTCTTTTTTATATTTTTCAAGTTTTCACATGATCGGGGAGTTTTTTGTTTGTTTGTTTGTTTTTATGTTTTTTATGCAATTACTCCCTGAAGTGCACCTTTAAAAGTTTCCCCTTTCTTCCAGTTGTTATGAAAGATTCCTTTTGGGACCTGAAAACTTTCTGAAAAGTGTCCCATTAGTTGTGGATATGAAAATATCCATTCTAGATAGCAGAGATAAAAATTTTGTCAGAAGATATTGTCAGTGTTCTGACAGTTAAAAAGTAGCTTGGAGATTTTTATTTGTCTTAACAATAACAGTGTGGTTCTGGAAGCAATAGTTTGATCACCAAATTTGGTCCAATCTTCTGTTCTTGTATGAAATCATATTACAGAAATAAAGCTGGATGGAAGTTTCAGAGATTGTCCAGTTATCTAGTCTTTCCCCTTATTGTGTGGATTGCAGTGCTCAAAACCATTTGTCTATGCTGTTCTTTAAAGCTTGCAGTAAAAATTTTCCCTAAGCAGCCTATGCAATCTATTCTAGGGCTCAAAGGTTCTTGCTGCCAGACAGAAAGCATTCAGCAGTCAGTTTATAACCAATTATTGTGCTAACATTGTCCTTTAGTCAAACAGGTTTTCTCTTATTTTCCTTCCAGTGTGGCTATAGAGAGTAATTTTCCTTCTGGCCTTCATTTTGCTATGATAAATAACTCAATTTATGTATTCCCAGAAAAATACCTCTTTATTCCCTAAGATTGCTATTAATGTCTATTCTCTTGTCCAGTCTAATCATTGCTGCAAATAAGGAATTCAAGCAGTACTCAGTCTTCTGTCTAGGTAAGGTCATGCTAGAGCTGATTTTCTGATTGAATTGTGAACTAACATCCGAATTTTGAGCAGCCAAAATACAGTTTTCAGGCTACAGCATCACAGAATGAATGCCTCACAAATATACTAGTAACATCAGCGAAAACCTCTCTAGCTAAAAGTAGGGCACTAATAGTTCACTAAAAGCAAAACTTCTCAAGGATATGTGTCATTTGAACAAAACCATTTTGAAAGAAAATGTGTAGGGAAAAGGGAGGCTGTATTCCCATTAAATAAACATACTGTTTTGATAATGGGTTCTTTTTTTGCCTCCCAAGTTCCAAGTGGAAAGAATTCAGGTGAAAATTTAAAATTAGATTCTTACACATGTCTATGTATTGACCACTAAATGCAGCATCTTGTTTTTTGAAAGATTACTTCTATTATGCCTAGGGTATTTTCCTTTAAGAGCACACTTTTCTCATCGTACTGAATAGACAAACCACCATAATCAACTAAGTCAGGTTTCCTACAAATTTACTGCTTTTCTCAATGCTCTTCTCATTTTCTGCCTTCTTTCTTTTCCCTCCTACTTCTCCTCCCTTGAATAAGGTGTTAAAAGACTGTGACCAAGAGCTGTTGTTGGGCCAACCTAGTGGAACAAATCTGCTGAATATAGCTGAATACAGTGTTATACAAATGGAATTTAACAGTGACTCGCAGTAATAGCAATTAGGTGGGAGAGCAAGCTGGTTTTGAAAACCTGTTATCAATTTATGTCATAAGATGTGGTCAGCTTACCATTTGTCTGTCAAAAGCCTTGATATCTCAGTAAAAAATTGAAATATTAATGTGTCTTGGGTCTTAAATCCTGCAGTAGAACCAGTTTTCTAATGAAATGTGGGTAGGGATGTGAGACCTGTTAAAGAAAAGAATGCTAGTGTGCGAAGAAACATTTTGCTGAGTGCAAAAAGCCCACAGAGCTTTCTACAGTAGCTCAACTCTCCCTGTGCTTCAAAGCTATGGCTGAAATTTCCCCTGAAGCCTACAATACTGCAGGGAAATGAAGAGTCAAAAAAAGACCTGTACTGCGGGCTATACAGTTCTGTGGCCACTGAGAAGCTCAAGTGATCAAAACTTTGAAGTGTGCATAGATCCTCTGAAAACCTCATGGGCTTCTAAAAGGAACTGTATGAAGGGGTTCTCCAAAGCTTCTGTGAGGGCAACTTTTGTCAGTATAGCCTGCTCAGAGTAACAGGAGTTGTGTAAAATTGCTAGCTATCTTTTAAGGTCAGCAAAATGCTTTTCTAATATATTTCCACTTTTTAGTGTTCTGTTTTGCTTTTGCTTTGTTTTGGAGTTTTGTTTTTCTTTGTTTTTCCCCAGCTGCTCTCCATTTATTTCCTTATACAAAAACCCCCATC
>VWZV01003088.1:0-15568 GCA_013397155.1 Irena cyanogastra | reverse complement strand
AGAAAATCAGTTCTAGATTAAGCCATTTCTTTGTAGCTGTCTCGAGGAGATTTTAGTTTCTAGGCTCTGTCACAATCCACATATTCAATGGAGCTGGAGTGCTGTTCAGTTAGCCAGTATTAGAGAGCTGGTTTAGAATAAGCCAAGGCACTCAGTTGCTACTGAATGTATTGTTTAGATATTCCCAGAACATAAATGGTCCTGAGATGCCTTGCTCTCATGAGGACACCAGTACTGAGTGTCACCCAGACTCACACCCTTCTGAAAATATTACACTAAGAGGAAATCTGATTCTCCTCTGGAACTTAAGGGAATCGTACAGTTTTATAGTTAACTCAATAACTTTATTCCTAAATTATTAACTGATTGTCTATCTGCTCCATTATATCTAGGATGATATATCTTCACAGACATGGCCATTTACTATTCAGAGGAATGCAATTTTACTTTAAGTGCTTTTATTTTACACATTTTCTTATACACTGTTTTAAACTATTTTTGTGTAAACAAGGCACATGCACTTGTATGAAATTTTCCTAGGAAATTATGTACACTAGAGTTGTCAAATGATACTTTGTGCAATATAATTTAGCATTTTAAATTCATTAAGCCTGTTTGAATGAAGATCTTTGAACCAGGACAAAATATAGGCTTGAAGGAGCAGAACTGTGTTATGCAGTATTAATATGAGTGCTTAAGAGTTGTGGTTGTTTGGACAGTAGCTTCATGGAAGTGATTCAGCTGGCTTTGGTATTACTTATAATTAAGAGGTGACTTAAATCAGGAATCATGCAGTGAGGTAAACCCGGGTTAAGCGTGTCATTACCTGGAGCACTTACAGTTGTCTGTGGTATATCAAACAGAAAATGGAAACTAAGCCAAAATTACTGACCTAAAGATGATACAAGGGATAATGAACAGAAACAGACAAAGTCCTATTAGATTATAAATTAGCTGTGGGAGGAGGAAGACATGTATTTTAGTGATTCCATAAATAAAGAATTTCATGACTTGACTGCTGTGCTGTAACATTCCAACCTTATGATCAGTTTTAGAAGGATCTACTGTTTAGCCTTAGACATATTTTTCATAGCGGCTGAAAAGATGTCCAGTTTCTCAGGTCAGGTGGCTTCAAATTCACGGTCATCTAAAATTGTTCAACGCGATCCATGAAGGCATGACTGCCTTCCCAATAGGTCAAAAAACTACTCTCTCTAAAGTGATGAAGAGTCAAGTAGTGGTAATTAATCACATAATCCAAGGTAATAGTAAACTTATGTACTAAAATGGTACAGATTTGAAGCATATCTGTAAATTAGACTGTTGCCAATTTACAATTCCATATACTGCCTATGTATATATCTGCAGAAATAAAAACCTATATAGGCTAACTTGAATCATTTAGGAAAGCACCACAAAGAATAGTGAGGCTTTTACCTCTCACAGCCCTGAAAGCAAATTGTAAAGTAAAAATGAACTTACAAAATTACTAGCAGAGTATGGTGACAAAATATGATCTTCCAGTGATCTTCCTGTTTTGTCCTCCTTGATCATTTGCCAGAACCTCCTGCCTGGTCCATAGCTAAAGGCATTTAACTGTAATATCACTAGCCTTCATTGTACCTGCACAGTGCAAACAAAGTCCTTTAATGAGGATGTGTTTTCATGATATTTAACTCAAATCTAACTCTAACACAGTGGCTAGCAAAATAAGTCATATTGTCTATAGGGTACACCTTAGCCCTTCATTCAGTGTTCTCTCTATCTTTTGTTTTTGCATAGACAAGTAATAAACACTTTTTCCCCCCTTGGAAAATTGTCTTTAATCTCCACTTAAATAATTTCCAGATGCTTACCACGAACACTGAAGCAAACATATTTTAGATACCACCTCCATTATATAAATCCTCAGCCTACCCTATAGAGCTCAAACTTTCTAGCAGTAAATCAAACACTTAGTTTCCAAGATTGCCTATCACGGCCTGCAATCAGATAATATATTAACCTGTAATCCTTGTCTTATGACATACCAATATTTTCGACCTTAGATGTCATTCATCTCTACTAACCACAAAATATAAGAGCTATTCATTAAATTTTTTTCATGGTGTTTGAAATCCTGACCCAAAAAGAAACCTTGCCTAAAAAGAAACCTGGAAGAATAAGTGCAACCTTAAACAGTAATGAATGAATGTTCTTCTAAACCACTTTAATATAGATTATTTTATACAGAGATAGTTTAAGTGCAATATACCTTTCCTTTTCAAACTATCTAGTTATATAATATTTTTTTCACAGGTGCTTTGACTCATTTACTGCAAACTATAAACCCATACTAGAGATAAATAAGGTTCATGGAGTAAAAGAGTGTGTTGTTTATCAGTTTAATAACTCATTCAATACAAAAGTTTAAAAACTGAGGAAAATTAATCAGGATTTGATCTTAGGGAAATGAAATTAGGAGCATCCAATTAACACCTCTAATCTGAACAATTGAAAAAATCCTGGAAAAAGGTATTCTATTTTTTGCTTGTCATGGATAGCTGAAACATGAACCTTTCCTTGTGATTAATCTCAGAATCAGGTACCTCATTTCTTCAGAAGAGGGACTGGAGGTCTGATTTGCTGCAGTGAGAAGCTCGTAGTGTCACAAATAAACAACACTGTGCTCTGACGACTTCGTATTTTGTAAATTGTTAGGTATAAAGGCAAGGAATATCTAAACATCTGTACCTACAAAATTTTGACTATGATCTCTCTGTACACCAAATTCCTTTTCAGAAAAAAAAAATATCTATTTTTTCACATGGATATTAAATGCATAAGCTGAAAGAGATGTTGAGGAAATACAGGGTTCTATAAAGGAAACTATAGCCTCAAAGAGGGCTTGATAAGGAAAGCAGTAGGGCTGTAAGGGGTAAGGGGTTGAGTAGTGAGCAGTATGTAAGACCTATAGTAAAAAACTGGTGGTAAAAATATCTAAAATGGCTTGGCATCAGGTAAAGGTTTTGTATACTGTGCAGGAAGGAAGCTGTAGGCATTTTGAATCAGGAATTGAGTTGTACTGTATACTCACAAGAGAAGAAAAATAAGATGCTCTAATCATTTTTAATTATTGCTTTCCTATTCTGGGGTGCCTGAAATATGCCTGCCTCTTTGTCACATAGACTTTTGTAGTGCCAAAGTAATCTATAGCTTTCAATTCCCTGTGTGTAATTCCTGTTACAAATACAAGAACCTAAGCCTACATCAGCCTACATCAGTCTTAATTCAGAAAGAAATGGAATAAAAAAGCACTTTGATTCAGAAAAGAGTGCCCACTGATTTGCAATCAAAGCTATTAAGTCTAAGCATGTCAGTATTTATGTTAAATGGCATATGGAAGTGACACCTGGGAACTGCAGTATTTAGTCACTAGGTATGTGTGCTACACTTTTGTCTAAAGATCACAGCAATTTTTTTCAGAACCCAAAATCCTTCTGGATGCTTCTATTCATGTTTGTGTGATACATTTAAATGAGTATAGAGTAAGCAGTACGGAACTGTTTTTTTTCCTAGTCCCAAAAACTCTGTCTATCTAAATTGCTAGTGCTAGAGTGGCTGACCTTCAGTTTTGGTCATCTTGCCCTCAATTATTATAGAAATAACAGAAACATATTTTCACAGAATTTATTCATTTCCGCTTTTAATGGATACCACATTTGTCACTTCTCAAGGACAGGGACCCATGGCTAACTCTCAAATGACAGTATTATAGAATAAATGTCATGTATGACTAAGATATGATGGCAGTTTGGATCATCTTGTGTTCTATCACCAGCACGCAAGAGGGGCACATAATTCAGACACTGATGTGATAAATATCGCAACAAAATGGAAATTGCAGGGTTTATTCCTTATGCAATCTCCTGTAACAGTAGGAATAATTATGAATTTTAGGGAAAAATATCTGTGTGTGATTGTGTGTGAAAGAAAAAAAAATAATAAGGTAGGGGTGGAGAAAACAAGTGACATATTATTAGGGCAGAAGAAAAGAGTCCATTTTATTTTAAAACTCTGATGAATGATGTTTATAAAGAGTAAGAATTTATTAAGAGCAGGAAAAGTTTAAACCATTGAAAGTCCGTAGGGATAAAAAGGTATCCATTTGTCTGCAATTAAGAAGCCATAAAGTATATCTGAATTACAATGGTTTCTAAAAAGAAAACAGAACTCATAATTAAATTGTTTGCAGATTGAATTTTCCAATTATTAAATTGTGCACATTTGGATTAGTAGCACCTCAAGCCTATTGTGGTATGTCAGCTTAGTTCTTGACATGTTTCTGATTTATGCATTGTAACTACACCTGCAGCAGTGGAGACCTTCAGATTTGTCATTTTGTGTTTCCTTTTTCAGATCAAGTAAGAGAAAAGGATTCTCCTGTGCTCAAAACAAGAGTTTTAATTTTTTGATAAACTAGATGCTCCACCAGCTCTTGATAATATGGATTTATGAAGCAATTAAAAAAAGTTCTGTTTGGAAAAGTTCAGGTAGAAAGCTATGTCTAAACCAGTACATTACAATATGTCTAAGGAGCAACAATGACTGAACTAATAATCTTTGATTCTCATTCTGAATTGTCATGTGATATTTATTTATCCTTTTAGCATGCTGGGAAAATCCCTTTAAGTGTTGAAATAGGTATATGTCAAGGTTAGTAGATTTTCTTAAATGTGAAATGAAAAGGGGGAAAAGTCTTATGTCAGAAAAATTCTTGTGTCTCCCTCCCCTCCTTTCCCTACCCCCTTACACCTCTGGTGAGAGAGACAAAAGGCAGAGATCCCAAGGTGAGGTAAGCAAAATTTACTGGAAATAGCAATGGGATAAGAAAATTAACAGAAACACACACAATATTAATATCAAAATTATATAAAAAGGGGGATTTACATGAAAAAAATGCTCCCAAAAAACAAAAGTGTAGACCCTTTGTGTGCCACCTTTTCCTTCCTGACTCTAAGCCATGCCCCCTTCCTTCTCAGAAGGGAGAGTAAGAGATATATCAAGGCCAGTTAGATGGTGTACATTTAATTTTAGTTGTACAGACTCTGTCCAGATTAAGAAGCAGCTGCACACCTCCATCTGTTCCTGATCTCTCCAGTGTTGATCCCGGTGATGTATGTGAAGTCTTTCTGACTCTTCTCTGGCTTACAACCAGGCTTTTATTCATGTAAAAACCATGTCTCAGTGGAGGGGAGCATGATGAGGGAAGTTAAATGCAAAATTAGCACCACTGGCCTTGTCCTGCTTAATCAAAGTTCATTTTTCAACAATCTGGGTGATTTTTACAGTAATCTTTGATACAGCAATCAAAAGGGAATCAGTTCAGATCCTCACATGTGTAGTGGCAGAGTCCAGTGTCACAAGTACCCAGTGCAGTGATGGGCATATAGTGACCACAGAAGTGATAATATACAGTGTTATATAGCAATCAATGCTGTGCAATTTAGTTCATTGACTACCTTCACCCAAAATCAAGTCTCTTTGGGGCATACATTATACTTTCCCTTCCTCCCCCATTACCCACCAAGCGCATACAGGTGCTTGAGCAAAAGAAATCACACGCATGGGTTTGTCTTTGCCCGAAGCAGGAATAAGCCAGACTCCTTTGCCCAGAATATTTTTATACACTGTACAGGAAGTTTGTTCTCTTCCACATGTGTATAAAACTTTTGATTGGGCAGGGTTGGCCCTATTGGCACATCCTCTAGCGATAACTAGATTTTTTTTTGCTTATTGTGTATTCTCAGGTCTGAAAGTCCCATAAGCCACTGAAAAATGTAATCTTTTCAGCCTATTGTATTGTTTAAATTTTCCACAAGCTGGTGAATCACAGGGGTTCCATATAGCCACAAATAAGACAGGGATATTTTTATGTTCTTTCACCTTGGGAGAGAAGAGAGTAGAGCCTTGTACCCTTACAGGTACACTGAAATCACACCAACTGAAATGTTATCTCAAAAGGTATTTAACCTTATTTCTGATTTTGTATAAGCACACAAAAGTGTTTGTTCTCAACAGAACACTCTGACAACAAAAATAAATTTTCTGTCTCTCTTGGGGATTTCGACAAGAACAGGAAATACTAGGATGATAGAAAAAGTATGTGTTAAATATGTGTGATTTGCCCAGAAACTTTTTCCTTTGGAATTGATGCTAAGATGAAGTTTAGGTAAAAATATCTATGCTGAATTTCACATTGGCATGAAACAAAAAAGAAAGAGAAAAGTCAGCTTGTATATGTGTTCTGTTGCAGCCTAGTCTAGTCTGAAAATCTTCTAGCCTTTTCAGCATGGCTAATAGTCTTATCCTTTATAAAGCTCCCCTAAACCATGCTTTGTTTGAGCTGAAGGAAAACAGAAACACATGAATGACCAAATGGAAAAATTCTTGAACAGTTTATTTAAAATATGTTTATATTATTAGCAGTAGTAGTAGTAGTATTGGGTAGTGTGATCAATTAATGCCACATATCAAAATATACCTTAAACCTGTATAAATATGTAAATCAACAACAGGCCAGATTCAAAATACCCTGTTCAAATAGAATGATCTAAATTAAAGTTGTTGCATTCCAGGAAGACACAGAGCTTTTCATGCATAACTCAGAGAGTCAGAATGTCTGAGTAACAATGTTTTGTGCCAAGTTATTCATTCCTACCTTGCTTCTTGACACCAAAAAAAAAATTTTTTTAGTACAGTAGTATTTGGCAAATGTGAAATATATCTGTATGTAGACTAAGAAACAACAGTAACTGTATTTTGTGTGCACATTTAAAAATTCTTTACTTCATGTCTACGTTTATCTACTAACACAAATTTTCTGCATTTATAAAGGTTTATTCTGTGTGATTTTGAGGTTATGACAGCAAATTTACTTTTGAGCTTTATGTTATTCACAATTTTTGAAAGTCAAATAAATTATAATTTAGATATTTTTACATTTAAAATTAAAATTAAAATTAAAAATTATAATTGAAATATGTACTTAAAATCATTAGAAATATTTAATTTTGCATGTGGTTGTGATTGCTTAAAAGTACCAATAAAAGTTGAAAAATTCACACATTTTCATAAGCCAGTTTAAAGATAATAAAATCAGAAATAACACAATATTAGTAGAAAGTAGAGAATATCTAAAGTTTTGTTATATTTATGTATGACAAGGGAGTTAGAAAAAGAGTTTTTGTTTTTTTCTCTTCCTAAAACATAGCTTATGATTAACAGTGTCTCAAAGCATTTATCTCTGTGGTTTTTGATTTTTATTTTATACCTTGTGTGGAAAGAGATTATGCCTGAAAACAGGGTTTTAATTTCTCATTTAATAGCCTTCGGTAGAAGACCACGTAAAAAAATCCCTAACACATTACATCTTGAAATAATTTCTAATAGCCATTTATCTATGTATTGCTGCTTTGCCACATGTAGTTATCACCAGTTGTGTTACTTGTTGGTACTGGATATTTTAAATTCTTCTCGCCTTTGTTAAACCTTCTTCCATTTAGCCTTTTCCATCTCTAACTCCTTCTCACCTTCCTTCCCCCACCACATACACTCCTCCCTATCATCTCCCTGTTTCCCTGTTGCAATTGATAACTAATGTGTGCTTCCATCTGTTCAGAAGGAGCAGAGGCCAGACCAGATGTGACCTGTGATTTACCAAATGGGACACAAACACGAGGAATGCTGTCTGCCATCTGTTGATGCAGAAACCAGTAGAGCTGGACTAGCACTTCAGCAGGGCCCTCCCGCCGAGAAACTGCAAAGCAAATTCATCTGTTTCATTTTTTTCTCCTCTTCTGACCTGACAGTTCCTCTGCATGGAGTGCCTTGCAATGAAGCTGTAAGAGTTTACATCTAAATGGCTGTGCTCTAGGGAAAATACAAGAAGGCTTTCACAGCTTATGCTTTATATTTCTGCCAGAAACAGAAGTACAAAGATGATACTTCTCTCCACAGCAAACTGATACGTGAAGCTGCTCTCCGAAATGGATAGAACAAACAGAGATCCTGGTTTTCCTCCTTGTCCTCTCTCCTTCTCTGTAGTGCACATGAAAGGGTCCTGAGACTGCTGAAGGAAATGAAGAAGGTGTTAGTAACAGTAACCAAAAAAGATCCTTGTCTCCGCTTCATTCTACTTCCAAATTATCCCACCAAGGAACATCTGGTTTCTGTTGCAAAAGAGGAAATGCACAATATAGGGAGTAATCTTTATGTGTGATCTTTGGTATATTCTTATGTACTGATGCAATTTTTAATGTACGAGTTGAAAACACAAGGATGGTTTGAAATGATAGTTCAAGGCCCAAAAATGCAAAATGCAGCTGATGGCAAATTGGGATGCAGGGCCGTTCATGTGTGGGAACATTTTCGGATTTAACATACTCATGATTCCTGTTGAAGAGAACCTGACAATATTATAAAGGCCAGGAACAGAGGCCTGTTCAGTGCTTTTCTGTGTTTCATGTTAACTGAAGCACTATAAAGCCAGCAGAGATTTCTGTCCACTTATTTTCTTATACCTTGAGCACGAGAGCTTGAGCAGAAGAGAAATGGAACGACTAATTCTCTTCCAAGCAGCAGTTTTCCACCTCCAAGAATGCAGTTTTATTATTCTAATATGGATTACAAATATGATATTCTCTGTCCAGGCTGCTACCTGAAATTTTTGGGTTAATATTTATAGTTTTGAATGTTGCAGCTAGAGGAAAGTTAGGCTTTAAGGTCCTTGAAGATAACTTTGCAGTCCTGTGTGCAGACTGAGTCTATCATTCCACCCTGATATGGCTATTGCTTTATCAGTATATTACAGCTTTATAGATAAAAACTCCTAAGCACTGTATTTGTTTGAAATTAGAAGAAAAACCATATTCAGAAAAGACAGAAAAGTCCAAGAACCGTGGTAACAATTTTCACAGCTTGCGTTGTTGTTGTTACTGTTGCTGTTGTTGTCCCTGATGTTCCTCAAATGTCCCTAAATGATTAGGATGTCTAGAGCAAGTTTGGGTTTGATACTCAATTTTTCATCCACCTTGATCAGGAGACATACATCAAAATGATTTACTTCCTCTTTGTACAGTGTAGAAGGGGAGGTGTCAGGTAGGTGTGAGGGGAAAGCTAAGCAGCTTTCCAAAAACAGTGATGAGACTTCTAAGTTTATTTTAAACTGCTCGCCTGCACAATCTTTTGGGTTCTGTCTTGTCACTTATTTTGAATCTCTTTGGTTTCTCTGGAGTTTTTTTGGGGGAAGTGTTGTCTGTGTTTTGTTTTGTTTGTTTGTTACTTTTTAATTATTTTTTCCTTTCTAACACCGAGAGAATACAAAAAATACTGCATCAGAAATAAATACTTTTGTCAAAAGATAAATCTACTTGCTTCTGCCTTATTTCTTTGTTGATAGGCAGTGATAAGTCATTAGCAAGCAGACTGTCAAAGCAACTTTAGCAAAGGCAAAATCCTTTCCAAATGAGAATTAATGGGGAAAAGAAAATGATCTTTTCATATTCTCAGCCCTCATAATGTATGGCAATTTATCTCAGGAAGGGTTGGGAATCAATTAAGCATGAATGATGTATAGGAAGGTGGAATGTGACCTTAACAAGTTGTCTTGTCTCTTGTCTTGATGTTTCCATCTGTTTTGCACAAAAAATGATCTGATAATGTGGTAAGGAGGTAGATATGATTTCTGAGGGAACAGTCATTATGGGCCACTATCTTCCCAGACCTGATAAGTTTAATCCAAGTTGCCTGGGAGGTAAGAAGTCATAAAATATTTTATCTGAGACAAGTGCAAAAATACTCATAAACTCAAAGGTTAATCACTGCACTGAAAGAACAGATGAAGGAGACAGGGCAGTTTTATGTTTCTCTGTGTGATGTCCTTATTAATCATGGTGCTCCATTTGCTTTAACTATGCCTCATGTATTTTCTTTTGAAAGCCAAATGGGCAGACAGAGAAAGAAATAGAAGACTATTGCTATCACATGTTAAACTATTCTGCCTTTCTTGTATCACATATTCAAGGGATTACATTACACCAAAGAGGTATTCTAATTCATTCAGTGACTGACCAAATATTCCCTTCAGAAAAAAACCTAAACTTCCTCCTCTGTGAGTCGTTATGGATTAGAAATGAAATTTGAAAGACTACTGATTAAGAAACTGTGAAAAGATGGCTAGAGACCGTGTGGAAAAATGGCTGGGGGATAAAATTAGAGGAAATGAAGAGGTTATATCCATATCCTAAGAGAATTTATAAAGGCATGGAAATTATAGAGTAAAATTATAGAGTAAGATGCAGCTGCTACTTCCTGGATGGAATGCAGTTGGCATGTTCCAAAACTATTCCCTGAAACTGTGTGTCCCCACAGCAACAATCTCCAACTGTAGCACCTGCTAAGGGCGAGGAATGGAGGGTGGAGTGGAGCAGAAACTCCTCAGCCAGGTTCTGCTGAAATCCTTGCAGGTAGGGGAGCTCGACACCACTTTGCAGCAGAGAAACTGCCTAACACCTGTCAGCCAAGGGAGACAGGCGATGTCCTGCTGCTGAGCCAACAGCTGGAGTGAAGTCATTCTCCTTGGATAAACTTGGTTCATTACAGCCTAATTATAATATTAACACACACCTCCACTCCAAATTTACCTGCTCTGAGTGTATGCCTACCCCTCACTGCTCTGTATTTTTTGACTACTACTGTGGTCTGTATTTTTTGACTGTATCTTTAAAAGTGAAATGAAAGAATTTTATACCAATCAGTGACAAAGGTGTTTATGACCAAAGTCACTCGTGCTCTGCCTAAGCATAGAGAATCAGTATATAGATAGGTAGAGAATGGAGAGAAGATAAGGATGACTCCATTGCAACTGCTGGCATCAGTCAGCAGGCTGAAACTGTCTTCTCCATATGGATACCTACTGAAGGTGAACCACACTTCAGACACTATCTCTGACAATCCTCTAACCTCAACCTGTCACAATTTTATATCAATAGCATGTTATTCTGTAAACTGTTGGAGTGAGTCCTTCGTAAGTGCTGGCAGCCACTGGCAGTGGGTAACGTTATCAAATAAAGTGAAAGACCCACTGAGGGGTCTCTCTTACAGCGTTGGTGTGTGTCCCTGGCTAAGTGGAACCACCCTGTGATCCAGCAGGACTGCTCAGTGGAGGGTCCTCCTAACAAGACTGGTCAGCACAAGAGCCTTGGCTTTCCTGGGGATTGACAAAAAGCAAACAGTAAGGGATGAGGAAATCTCCCTACACTAAGAAGAGACAAAATCTCCCCTTTTCTTGTGACAGGGATGCAGGAGTGCTCAAATTGGAGAGATATGATCTATATGGTTGGACTATCAGTTGAGGGGGAAAATGTCTGTATGATGCAGCTAATGGCAGAGGTTAAGGGTTCAAATTTAGACAGGTATCCAGTAAAGAGGACATTTCTCATGGGGACTATGGTGGCATCAATACTATTTAAAATCGTCATTAGCAACTTAGATGGTGGGATAGACTGCATCCTCAGCAGTTTCATGGGTGACATTAAGATGAGCTCACACAGCTCAGCAAAAATGAATGCATTGTTTCACCAGAGGCAGAGTTACTCCATGCAACAGTGCATGCTTGGGGCTGAGTGGCAGGAAAGCAGTTTTGCATAAAGGACATAGTAGTCTCAGTAGACAAAAATTGTGCATAGTTCAGCAATGTACCCTTGCACCAGTAAAGGCTAACCTCAAGAGGGTACTCAGTAGGTCAAAAGGAGTGTTTATTTCTTCCTCTTTGACACTTAGAGACCAAATTTAGAACATCATATAAAATTTTAGGGTTGTCACTACAAGTAAGACATTGACAGACTAGAAAAAGACAGTGGAAGGCCATCAAGATGTTTAAGGGGTCAGAGCACGTGATCTATAAATAGAATTTGTTCAAGCAGAAGAACAGATTAAGTGGAGATCTAATGTCTGTTTTCACTTGACTAATTGGAGGGTAAAGAAAAGACTTTACTTGATGGTCTGCATCAAAAACATAAAAAGTAATGACCACATAATGCAATAAAGGAAATTCTGGTTACACAAAGGAAAACCAGAATATTTTTCCTTGTAAGTGTGGTAACACACTGGCACAGGTTGTTCAGAGAGGCTGAGGAGTGTCCCTGTTTGGAGATCTTCACAACTTTGCTGGGGACACCCAATGGAAGCTGGTCTATTTTCTTATGTTTGACTTAGCAGATAGTCCTCCTCTGACACGGTGGACTGGATGGTTTCCAGAGGTCTGGTCTGGACCAGTATTCCATTATTTAGGGACTCCTTTCCATTCCCATTCTCCCTGTAAAATGGTGTTCACAGCAGATACCTATATATCTCTCCAACTGAAGTATAAGACTTTGATTTTTTGGATTGTAATGGTAATTTTATTGAAACTATAATTTTAAGCTATCAGACTAATAGTAAGTATCAATGTCAAAGTCAATGCAATATCGAAGATTTTCTGCAAATGTAAGGTGAATGTAAATGAAATACAGGGAAAAAAAGCCAACAAAATAAAGGATGGTTTTATCCTGCAGTGCAAGTTCCACTGAGAGGCAGATAGTATTTTCAATATAAATTAATACAAGAGCTACTGTATTAAATATAATTCTTAGTTGAACTCTGAATGCCAAGAGAATTTCTGAATTTGTAACCTATTCTAATCCTTCAAATGAAGACTTTGCTTGGACGTCTCATGAAAATAAGATCAAAATAAAAAGTTACATCATTATTCTGAATTTCTACTTTTTAAAGACCTTGTTAAAAACAAGGTCCAACTACCTCATTTTGCTTTTCTGCATTTCAGTATAAATCCTTCTGAACAAAATTTGATATCTACACTCAGTAGCATTCATGATTTATCTAACCTAAGTTCAGACTATTTTCTACAAGAGAGCACAACTTTTGCTTTCATATCATGTAGTTACTGTAAACAGCCATAGGCTGTTTGAGAGGAAAGACATTTAGGATGATTTTGTATTTTAATGTAACCATTACAAATAGCTCAATACTTTTTTCTCCTTTATTTTTTCTTTTGAACTTAGTAATATTTTGCCGATGTGCTAGAAAACAATGTTATTTATGTTCCCCAATATGAGGAAAACATGAGACTAGGTCTCATTTTCAGCACTGGCCTGGAACAGGATTTGAGTTACAGCAGTTCATAAATGACTTCATTTATATTTTATGCTGCTACACTGAATGGATCCAGCAACCTCTTTGGGGAAAGACTAGAAAATAATCTCAAATGCATTACCTAGCTTATTACATTTTGGGTTTGCTGCTCAATGTCATAATAAGAAATTGAAAACACCCAATCAGAGTGCTTTAATTTGCATTATTTTTGAAGAAATACTCCACTTTGTAGATTTTAAGAGTCAAATAATTGTTTTCAGAGCTTAGAATGTATAGAAAATGGTTCTCATAAAAACAGGAATTAGAAAATTAATTTATTGAAATGGAATTTGAGAGGTTTTTTACTAAATACAACAGCCCGTTCCCATAATCTGTGCATTGAAAAGAAAATATTTCTTGGGGTCTTTTAATGTCAAGTCTGTGCAGTTCAGATAGTGTTAGAAATTATAGATCTTTTGTTATCAACAATAAATGTCAGAAAACACATCTAAATAATTTTACATTTTTTTCTTTACATAACGTATTTTTTTAACTGAAGGATCAAAATCTTAGAGAAAGAAGAGCAATATTATTCAGATTTTAATTAAAATAGAGAAAAAAAGAAAAGAAATTTTATAGAAATCCTCCTTTAGGAGAAAAATAAAGCAAGAATTACTAAGCCAAGTTTAAAGAGATAGGGCAAATATACCTAATAATATAATCCAAATCAATTATTCATAACAATAACTGAAGTACAGTTGGACAGTGTAGCAGTGGATTCTCATCAGAAACTGTCTAAATGTGCATTTTTAAAGAAAATCTTCAAATATGTTTCTGTTCTAAACTAAGCACATGAACTACCTCTCTAGTAAACTGAAAATGTTTCCAAGAGACAATTACTCTGCCTGTGTTGGGAGTCCATTCAAGATAACCTAACCCATCCTTTAGGCTTTAATGGATTTCCCTTTTGAGATCCATTTCTGGTTTTCTCTCTATTTAGTGTAAAAGCAGCCTGGGTGACTATCAGGCTAGACAGACTAAATTACATAAATGGGAACATTTATCAAGTTCTGTTTAATCTGTTTTTCATTTACTTACATTTCTATTCAAAGTTCTCAGGTGGTCTAAACAAAAATAATTTTGAGCTGCATGGCCTTATCCATATGCTGGGAAAATATGGATATTTAATGTGTATTAGTGGTGCTATCAACAAATTTTGAACTGTTCTAAGCCCTTAAGAGGAAGAAGTTCTTAGTTTGAAGGCACTGAATTAAAATTCAAACTGACTGTAAATTGTCACCTATGCAATATTTTGCTTTTATGATTTTCAAAAATATGCTTATCTTTGGTTCAAGGATATAACCTTTGAGACAGGAATGTTGCTTATAAAATTTAAGGTCTAAGTTCAATAGCATATGAAGCAAAGATTTTATGAGTATCCAGATCCTATGAACACAGTGTTCTTGACTCTGATTTTGTGAGAAACTTCTTGTTCTTAACAGAATACAAATTATAAAATCATTATGAAATCAAAAATACAAATACTGTAAGCAATTATGCTTTTAATTGAAAATATTGCACAGTTAATAATCATATTAATAGTTAAATATAAATTTCATAGAGTCAGAGAGGTTTTGTAGATTTTTTTTTTCTTCCCAAAAATATTTCCTTTTTTCTAAAATGTCACCTTGTGCTCATTATCCTCAGACAAAGAAACATGGAGTTGTAAGCTACTGTCTCAAAAATTTGCCCTGCAAATGTCAACAATGTTTATCCATAGACTGAAAAACCTATAATGTAATATTTTGTTTAGTCCCCCACACCCAGATCATTAATGCAGCCTTGTAGCTAAAGTTCAGTTTGGTAAAATGTTGTCTTTAAGTAATGATATTTTTTGCTATATTTTTCATTTAATTGGTCAACAATTCCCTTTTTTTTATTCTCTTGGGATATACTTATCTGTTACTGCAAGCTTCCATTTAATCTCTTTCTGCTATCTAGTCAAAAAGATTATTGAAATACTGCCTTACTGTCTGTCACAGATACTTGTCTCATGCATGCCATCAATCCTGTATAAACCAGTCTCTAAGATTCCTCTCTTTGAGAAGTAAAAACAGATGGAGGAAGCCTGGTCCTACAAGGACACTGTGGGGTACTACTGTCTTCATTCCTTTTGACTTTTATCTAATATTAACTCTTAAATTACGGGTTAAGTTAGAGAATCATAGAACAGTTTAGGTTGAAAGCGACTTTAAATACTCATCTAATCCAACACTCCTGCAACGATCATGGACATCTTCAACTACAGCAGGTTGCTCAGAGCACTGTCCAAGCTGACCTTATTTTGACATTATTTTGTCAGAACAAAACGTGGGGAAAATAATGAGTTCTGCTTTAA
>VWZV01003073.1:0-49622 GCA_013397155.1 Irena cyanogastra | reverse complement strand
CTTTATCATTGTTCCATTTCTTAAATTATTTGTTGTGGTCATGGAAATGTTGATTCTTATCTGCTCGATATTTTAAAATCTGGAGGAAGTATCATTGTAAAGATAATCTGAAATAATGACTGGGTTAGAGACAGATTTCCCATGACACTGCTAATCTGCTGAGAGTTTTACTTGTTTAATTTCTTTTAAATATGCATTAAATTCGGGACAGTGACATGTACAGAAAACCTTTAAATCAAGAAAAGTCTCAAATTTATTTTTTCAAGAAGTTGTTTCAGCAAAAATTTGTTCCGTTGAAATGTGTTTGTAAGCAGTTATTTTACTTCATAGCCCTGGCAGGGCACAGTTTTGTTTACCAGTATCAAATATCACAATAACCAACGCCTCAGGTATTTAGGTATGTGGGAGCCCTTGCATCTCCTATTAAACAGAACCTACAAAATGGGGACAGATAATTTTTATATGCAATTAACTTCCTGCTTACCCTACTTTTACCCCTCATACCCATTGCCCTCTATCCTCCCCCTGAGTTCAGTAGCCTCCTTCACACTTCGGCAGTGTTCCTTTGAAGGGTATGGATTCTCTATACGGGCGAGTGAAATAACAGATTGTTAAAGCTCAGTCTTAGCCATACTATGATTAATTCATGACTAGATACAAAGATGCTGAGGATGGGAAGAGAAATGAATTATACTGCTGTACATAAAAAAGTACTGTATGCTTCATTTCATCTAATGAGAGAGCTCTGGGAGGTAGAAGGGATCATTCCTTGCCTGTTATTTGATCCATATTTGTACATACTGTAGTGGGTGGCTAAAGCCAGAAAGGGCAGAGAAACATTCCTTTGGAAGTGTAGCTGCCAGGATAGTTATCTGAAGTTATTATATAATGACAAGAGAACATGCTTTTTTATTATTATTAGATACATAAATGTCTTTTCAATCTGGAAGTTTACCAGATATGAATGCTAATATTCAGTTATTCAGCATAGTGAATTGGTAAATGCGTAACTGTATTTGCTAAGAATTAATGATCTGTCTATGCTATATATTCCTTTTGTTAACATTTTTTTAAGAAAACTATTTTTGTTATTGTAAAGTTAATATTTCAGAGCAGAATTTTTAAACTTATTGCACTAAATACAAGCTGTCTACAAATAATGATGCCTCAATGGTTCAGTCACTCCATTCCAGAAAATCTTTTGAAAGAGTAAGAGCCTTTCTACAGAAGCTTTATGACAGAGTAGAGAGGTATGTCTAGGTAAAGACATGCACAACTCGTGTAATCAAGGTTTAGTAAGTAAACAGTTAACTGTGCTTCCTTTTAGACTATCAGACTTCTAAATTGCTGCTGAAGGTTTAAATAACTATGTAGTATCATTTAGCTAACTAGTGCTCTTATCTTTTTGGCAATAGTAAAATGTTTCACTTTTGCTTCCAGAAGTCATTTGATAACTTAAATTTGTTACTTTTTTTCCTATAAGCCAGTTAAAACAATGAACACTTTCCATATCACAGATCCTAATCTATTTGAAAGGTACAAAATTAAAGATACATTTAGAAAGGATAGCTCTTGAGGAGGCAAAGAGAATTGTCCAGTCCTGGAAGCACTTACTCATTTAAGTGAACCATATCTGTAACTCTACTAGCATCAGGAGGGCTCTCTAAATATGGAAATTGTAACATACACATCTGTGTAAGTGCTGACCTGACTGGGGACTCAAACTGGAGCACAGGTGAGGCCTCTCAGTGCAAGTTAGAGGTCAGACTTGCCCAGAAGAAACACTGGAGTAGCCTTACTTTTGTGTAGAGGAGACATTCCTGCAGTAGCAGTGTCTAAGATAGCTGTGGTACTCAACACTAGTATTTGTGTAGATCAGAGGGGATTAGCAAAACAAATTTAAAACCTAGCTTAGATGAATCCTAGAAACTGGTTTTCAAGACTAAAAGACTTATCATTACCCAGTTGCTTCCAGAGAATCTAGTTTTCATCTTGTTTGGAGGTTATTGGAAGTGCTTAATCAAAGAAGCCTTTGATTAAAGCCTAAAAAATTTCTGCCACTTCCATTCTGTGGAATGACTGGTTCCACAAGTTTGTGTTTTCCGCTCACTGAAGTCCTGAGTGGGAGCTGTTCTCTGTAATTGCAACTAGGAGTGCAGTTGGTAAATTTTGTATTTTTGTATTACTTGACTGTGCACCATTTTTATAGCAGTTTATCCTGTCTTTAAAATAAATTTGTTTATTTACATGGTGTTTAAAAGATACAAGCAACACTTTTCTATAGGTAGTTGTTATGTTTAAGTGAGAAATCTATATAATTACAAAGTTCTTAATAAAAACGTGTGCACCATTCTTGAGTGTATATCCAGCATGCAGAGCTTTTCAGTCCTGCCAAAAAGGCATTCCATCCACACACAGGCTTTCCAGTGGCCCTTTAAAGCTTTTGAATGTCCTTTGAGGTTCATTTGCAACCAAACTACAAGCTGCCCTCTTCTAGCTCTGTCTTGTGCACAGAGATAAGCAAAGGACAGAATTCTGAAAAGACAACTTTTCAGAATAAATTTAGACTGCTTTCCTTTCCTAGTGGGGATAGTGGAGTGGGAGGACATTTTGGCATGCAAATCCGATACATAGATTTTGGCAGTAGGGGTGCTGGGGGTCTGCCAGCTGTGAGGGATTAAATACTTCTTTGACTGTTGGTTATTAAACCAAGCCAGTGTATGGTCTGTTTGTGGGAAGCAGTCTAGACTAAGTAGAGAGTGATGCTGCACTGAGAATAACAATGCAGGAGGAGCAGATGAGACAGCTAAAACAGAGAAATTATCTCCTCAGAAAGTCCACTGAATTGAGTAGTGCTCAAAGACTGGAGATTTAGGCTGGACAATTTGGATTTAGAAACAATCATTGGGATTACTGCTTCCCAGCATTTGATTTCTGCATCATAACCTCTGACCAGCTAAGTTTCAAACAGAAAAAAGCATACCATTCCTTAAATTTTTTTTTCCCCGCACTGTTTTTTTCTGTTTGGTAGTTGAACAGCACCATGTCACCTTTACTGCTCCTTCCAGCCCTGGAGAATATTTTTTGTTGTTGTTCTTTTGGGTCTCATTTCCATACTGCTCTCTGCATAAAAGAGTGGCAAGTGGTAGAGTGTCAGCTCCCCTTTGTCCCTTGATCTTACCACATTCCCTTTCACCTTCCCGAGGCAATGATTTAGGATATTACCTGTACCGAATGAGAGGAAGAGTACGTGCTAAGCTAAAGTTCTGAGGTAGAATTTTTTTTCTTTTTTTTTTGTCTGGTATTACTCCATCACTGTGGTTAGAAGTGCAGCCAATCACTTCTAGAGTTTAACTGCTGCTCCACGGCTAGACTTAACACATAGGATGGCCAGCTTAGATTTGCATCTTTAGCTTTCCAGTAGCTCCCAGCTGCCAGAACCAGGATGGGCTTCTAAATGTGGCCTTACATTGGCGTAGTAAATGAAGGACTTTTTGTATCGGGAAAGTGTTTTCTAGAAGGGAGAATTAAGAGTGGAAAATGCAGTTAAATGTTGTGGCGGGTTGACCATGGCACACACTGCTACTCTGTTGCTTGCTCAGTCCCTGAAGCAGGATGAGAGAGAGCAGTGAAAGGACAAAAACATTGATACAAGTGCAGTTTACTAAGCAAATAAGGGAAAAAAAAAAAAGCAAAGGCAATCATTTACCAGCAGACCAATGCCCAGCCAATCTCCAAGCAGCAGCTGCTTGGCAACCACACCCACCCCAGTTTGATTGCTGTCTGTTACATTATATGGTGTGGAATATTTCTTCAATCTGTTCGGGTCAGCTGTCCTGGCTGTGAGCCCTCTCATCCTTTTGCCCAATGCCAAATGACTGCAGAGGTCGTAGAGTGGAAAATAGAGAAGGGCTTGACCCTGTGCAAGCACTGCTCAGTAGCAGGTAAAGCTTTGTGTTAGCAACGCTGTTTTGGTTGCAGATCTAAAATACAGCACCTTGCAGGTAGCTGAAAAGAAAACCAACTCCGTCCAGCCTAACCCAGTACACAGGCCCACCTACCCAATAATTAATCCAAGACTTGCTCCCTGCATTTCTGTACAGCATCTTCTCAGGGTGGTTACTTCTTTCTGAAAGGGCTTTTTTTGCAGCAGGCAATTAGCCTGCTCCATAGTGCTCCCTTTCATGGAGGGAGCAGGGGATGTTAGCTCTTACTCTTTCAGCACATAATGGGGATATAAAGCAAAAATGAACCGTTTTGGTATCAGTGTTCTGGCAATTGAGCAGCCAGTGTTGGAGATAATATACTTAATGTGCCCTCAGGGCATGCACTTTAGTGGTTTGCTCTGAGTGGTTATGATGTATTCTATGAATGTATGTTATAGAGTCAGAATAAAATGCATGTAGCAGACATATACTCATCAGCATCTAGTGAGCATTTAGTTCAGAGTGCATATTACATGCTATATTGAATGTGGCACAGTCATTTTAAGAAACAGTCATAAGATTTATATGTAGATACCTAACAGCATTCCTGTTTTTTAGATCATGGCTTGGCCTGTGCAGATACTGTTTGCTATATCTAAGTATCACTAGCCCTTTGTTTCTTGAACAGCTTGTGTCACATTATCAACACAGAAATTCTATTTAATTTTTGTGAAAAAACCAAAAAAGCAACAAAACCACCCTCATGTTTCCCAACAGGCTTATTTGAAGCATTTCTTGCCCTCAGCTTCTATGTTGGGATGAAAGTTTACTCTAAATATTTCATTTTCAAATGTTCTTCCAACTATTTCATCTCTGTTGTTATTTCCACCATGTAACAAGATTATGGAGACTAGTAGATCTAGATTTCTTGTGTTCTGTAGCAAATACTGTTCTCAAGGTATTTTTTTCTTTTATATTTAAAGAGATGAGGGAAAAGATGAAACTTATCTCCTGTGATGTGGGTCATGGATAAAAGGCAAAATTTCTGGTCTGAGATGGAGCTGTGATGAGTCTTGCAATCTGATACAATCAAGCCAAAGCTCCTCAGACACCAGGATTATGAAAATATTTCTGAGGAGAACTGGTAGCATGAACTGATCTGAAAATACCTATCTGGAGGCTAAACTATCTGGCATTCATTTGACAGACATCTTTCAAAATGGAACTAGCAAAAAACCAGCAAATGCCCATCAGATTCTACTCCCCTGTCTCACTGAGGTCAAGTCATCATATTTGAATATGATGAGCAGATTTTGGTGTTATAAGCGTTTGGTACTTTTCTACAGAAACATGGGACTCCTCTTAGAACCCAAGTTCCAAGAATTCAGAGTAAAAGTACCAGCTGACTTTAACAGAGCTAGCCTAATTTCAGTAATGTTAAAGACAGCTATGGCCTCTCTAAGTATGTGATTTATAAGTAGATACCTAACAGCATTCCTGTTTAATGCTGGCAGCATAGGTGGCTACCATTCCTCAAGTGTACCGCCTCTCCTCTCTGGGTTAGTGAGAATATGGGCAGCTTATTTCAAAAAGTTTTGGTGAAATTAGGAAGCTGACTAGTTATGAAACCCAGCAGAAGTTGTGCACTGACTGGATCATGTTTTTTAACTCTCAAATACCATGTGTCCTCCATGTTAGGATTTGTTGGGTCCCTCCCTGCTGCTCAGACTGAAACAGGAGAATATCTCTCATTTGAAAAACAGCACCACAGACCATTTCATAGTGTCTCTTAGGGGAATAAGGGAAGAGAAAACAGAAAGGTGGTTTTGTTTCTAATGTAGGACAGAAAGCAGCTGCCAGAAGTTAGGTGGAGCCATGGAGAGCAGATAGAAAATATTCTGCAGGATCTTCACTGTAGTTAAGAAAATTCACGTTCCAATTCAGACATCTCACAGCAACATCTCCCGTGTCCCACTTTAATTTTACTCTGGAGCTCTTCAGAGCAAAATGAAGGTGGAATACTATACCTATAGAAAATAATTATTTCTATATAATGAATTGTGTTGCTGATTACAGAAACTACCCTAAGGAAAAAGGAAAATCTTCTGAACAGATTTTAAAGGCTTGACAGTACTTGCATTGTCATAGTCCATCAAAGCTTCATCTGGAAATGAAGTTTTCATCCTCTTTTGCTCATACTTCTAACAGGGCAATCAAACCCCTGGACTGGCTTAGTGATTTACATTGAATCAAGATCAACTAACAAGTGCTCCTTTTTCCAGTGGAATGCCACCTCCCTTGAGAATGGGAAAAGTAAATGTGACACTGTTTATTGTTGTCTTGAGAACTTAACCTATTTTATACTGCAAGCTGTGAATGCAGGAAGAGAAAAGAAGTTAACAGTGCTGATCTAATCTTAGATTTTCTGTGTAAACTGACATTGTGCCAGGATACTGATGCAAAACTGTATTTTAGTCTAAGAAATGTATAGATTTTTTAATGTATCAAAATAAAGATTTCCTTTTAAGTAAGAAAGAAATTTCTGTATCTTCCATGCGGTGTGTGTAAGCCATGCTCTTACTAGCAATACAATCTCATGTTGCTGAGAAGCAAGCCAAATTTTTGCTGAAGTTTTTACTTTGTTCTGTGCCTGTTCTTCAGCTGAGTTGCTGCATTAACACTGGACATATTATCCTGGTGCCAAGAAAACCATTCTGATTGTAATGTTTTCTGAGATAAGCGTGTTAATGGGGCTTGGTAGAGCAAAGACAGGATATTTTTGCTGTCTTACTGATCCTCACTGATCCTCTCACATCTGCTCCTCAGCTTCTCTCCAGAGTCTTGGAAACTGCCTCTTTAGGCTAACAGTTTCACCCGTCACCACATTGGTCGGCTTCTGTGACAGGCTACAGGGTGTGCTGAAACTCAGTCACATACAGAAGCTGTTGGAAAGCTCTTCACTGTGAAAGGGGAGGTTGTGGTCACACATGCAGAAGACTCCTTGCTCATACCCAGGAAGCAGGACTCTCAGGGATCACAGGGCTGTCTGGAGCATACTGGCTCATAAGATGCTTTGCCTTACCAGGACAGCTGTGGGGCAATGAACAGTAGGGAGGCATGAATGAGATCTTGTTATTCATTATGAGCCATGCAAGCTGCATATCCCAGCACAGCACCTCTTGTGGCACCATTACCTTGTTCTTCAAGGACCTGTGCACACTCCCCACTCTGCACAGCTGTTCCAACAGCTTGGATGTCTAAAGATGGATGGTGAGTAGATGCAATAACAGAGGCAGTCATAAAGATTTCTTCCCCCTCTCCTCTCTGTCCCATAGTGCAGCATATTCCTGCTTTTTGCTGACATTTTTTTTTACACTAATGCACTAGTAAGCCAAGCTGAACCATGTCTTCTGCTTCTATAGTTCTTTATTGCAAACCACTTCAGCACTGCATTTGCATAAGATGGTTTACTTTATCTGGAAACTACTGCTGCTTCTGAAACGGAGACTGATGCTGTTGTGGCTAATCCGTCATCATTGTCATCAGTCCATCAAGAGGAAAAGGACCAGACAGCCCATCAGGCAGGACCTCTGCACACAGGCAGGGTCCATGCTGTGGACCCGGAGTGTTTTGCTGCATGTCAGTGTTCTGCAGTTCCGCTGAAGGTATGTCTCCTTGGCTCAGAGTGTCTATTTCATGGTTTATAACAGTGAAGCTGCATGGCTAGATGGGTTTAGTTGCACGGAGCAAAAGAGGCTCTAGAGATACCCTTCATCAGTAGAGGTGTTAAGGGCAGGATGCATGAAACATACAGGTTGTATAAACCCTGTCTGGTTTCCACTGTATTTTGCCTGTGTCAGAACTACAGAACAGGAGCTCTTTAGTTTTATTTACCCTCTCTAACAGTGAGAGACTAAAGCGCTGTCTGCAGAGATCAATGCTCTGAAACAAGAATTTCATGACTTCCAGGGAAAAAAAAAACAAGCACCTAAAGCTAGGCTGCAGAAGGCTAGTGAGAGAAGCATATGCAGAGAGAACAGAATGGGACATGAGACTTGGAAGGAAAATTTCAGGTTACTGTGGTGGAGTGTGGAAGAAAACCCTGCTCTCCTGCTGTTAGCAGGGACCTAGAGACAGAGGACTGAAGCTGCAGAAGCAGGATTTTTCGTTCAACCACACAGCAGCTCACACTGGCAAGACATTCTTCATGCAGTGGGCATGTATCTCTGACCACTTAGCCTTGGGACTCAGCCCCTGGCACTGGCAATTGCAGAACAGCACAGGCAGATGCCTTCTCAGATCCCTGCTCCCTGAAAAGCCCTGCTGTCCCACTGGAGATGAAGGACTAGTGTCATTGCTTGCAACACAGCACATGTCCTTGGCCACTGAAGGGGCTCTCTAGCCATGTGTAAAGGATGGGACCCTCTGTATGCAGCATTTAGTGTGCAGCAAATGGGCTTCTTCTCCAAGCCAGGGAGCCTAGATTCTGTGCTGCTGGAGTCTGGCATGGCTCCTTCCCTCCACTGTGGGCCACTGACCCAATTTTAGTCAGTGGTATTTAGATGTTTAATGAAGATTAGCTAGTGCCCAGGGAGCGATTATTTAGAATTTCTAGTTACTATTTAAATTATGAATGTATGAAAAGGATGGAGCTTGCACTCTCACACACAGAAAACCTAAAAAGACTGTTTTTCTGACAACTACTGCCATAATCTTCGTCTAGTGCTTATTCTTGCTTACCTTAGATACACTAAAAATAAAGTGGAAGAAAATCCAGCACCAGAGCAGATTTTCTGAGACCCTTACCAGAGTGGTCAAAGCTACAAATAAAGCCTAGGACAGAAGCGATTAAATTGTATCTCACTACCTCAGCTGACAGTAATCAAGTGGAAGACCAATGGGTGAGCAATTATTTCACACTGCAGTCCTCTGAAGAAGAAATCACAGACTTGAACCTGTGCCCTAGGAAAAAAAAAAGTCTGCCACAGTCCCAGAAATAGTGATGTCTCCCATTTTTAATTACTTTTCTGATAGCTCTTACTTGTATTCTAGTTTTAAATATTGAGTCCTGAATACAAACCTTGGACAAGAAAGATTTGCTAGGCATTGGCAATACCAGATGGGGCACGGTGGTCTGGCCACTTCTCCTGACTGCAGGACCTGCTGTGTACTCCCATCTTTGCTTCCAGGTAGGAGAGGGATGGCTTAAAGATTTGGACACCTGCCTGAGGCCAACACACTGCTTATCCACCAAAGACCTCCTCTGTTGCCTGGGACTTCTCACTTTCTGTCTCTGTGCCTCCCTTTCCTCAAAGATGGGATGCAGTGAAGGCTGAGAACATTAAAGATCAGTCAGTACTCAGATATTGCAGGAGGGTGGATGAATGAAATAGGGGCAGGTAAGGCTGTGTATGAAACTGGGATCTAAAAATGCCTCTGCAGTTGCAAGAGGCAGTGAATTGGGTGGAATTTGCATCCTATGCAAGAGAAGTGATACAGGCAGGAACACCTCCGATTCATTCCTCTTCTGATAGTTAAAAAATCTGAAAACTTAATCCTCCACTAGAAAATCCCCTCCAGTCATTTAGTGGGTCTTGGTAGTTCACTGTGCCTGCTTTTTGCAAGAAGAAAAATCCACTTGTTGGAAGGTGTGCTGGGTGTCTTTCAAATCTCTCAGAATTGCATTGCTCCTAGTAACAGTAACAAACCTAACTTTAGTAACTAATGTTGAACATTGCTGAATGAAGTAAAGGAATTTTAAAGCATGAGTTTGCTGCCTGTTCAGAAAGGTTGGGTAGGAGGTCTGCAGGGGAGTTCTTCCTTCTTATGGCACAGAAGCACTACTGCATCCAGGCAAGGAGCATCACAGCTTGCTTTTGAAAGCTGTGGTGTTGTGCCTTGTGCTTTATGGGACAATACAAGGGCGAGAAAACCTCAGAATGGTCTATATTGCATTGCAGCAGGAAATCAGCCTGCCAGAAGAGCATGTGAGGTTCATGCTGTTTTTGACGAAGATGAAGCTTGACAGCTTTATAAAAATGTAATTTGCTCCCCAAAAAAACAGCATAAGCACTTGCAGGTCTGAATTTCCCAGAAGACGAACAGCTTGAAAAGCTATTAAGCTTCTTAAAGAAATAATAAGGAATCAAAGCTTGAATGAAGAGTGCGGGAGAAGTATACACAAGCCTGAATTTCTGTTCACTTCATTGTGTTCGTGGGTGAGGGCCCCCCACCTTTCCATAATCACCATCTGAACTTACTTTAAGAATAGCACATAACAAGGCAAGTAAAAAGCACACGTTGAGGTTTTGAGCCATGGGGGCAAATGAACTCTTGTTTGAAATAAGCTAAACATTTGTATATGTGGCCACAAACTGGGGTTGGGCTCCAGCCATGACACAGCAAAGGAAGTGGGGGGAAGGAGGGAATGGACTGATCACCTGCCAAGCCAGAGGCATGACATCAATTGGGGTAAGTCCCAGCAATGGCAAACCCTTGCTTGTTGTCCAGGCTGCCGTGGAGCAGCCTTGTATTTGCACCTTGTAGCTCTGCCCACCCGCACTGTGGTCCTGCAGATGTTTTCCTGCTAACCTTTCTGGAGGGATCAGGCTAGAAAAGCAGTACGCAGAGAAAAGGCAATGGAAAAAGCTATTATGGAAGGGGCAGTAAGTAGTAAATGAGGTGCTGGAACTCAGAGACCCACCTCAGAAGTGAGCTGCTGGAAAGCTCAGAGGGGATCCAAGAGCATTATCTGTGCCATGCTTACTGGAGGGAGGGCAGTGGAGTGTTTCTTTGCAGGGTAGTTGTGCTTGCCTTTGCCAATTACAACTGCTGTAATAAACTGCTACTGGAAATAAAATAAAAAAATGCTTTGGCTAGAATTAGGCATTTACATGGAGGCATTTTGGAAACCTGTATGAATACAAATGAGCCCTTGCCATCTGAGCATCGCTGGATTTGCAGCAGAAGAAAGACCATCCCTTGAGTGTCTTACTTTTCAAGGGGGAAAACTGTCCTTTTTGTCTGTTCTGGTATTAAAAATGTTAAGAAGGTCTGGTAAGAAATGATGCAGTGCTGCAGGCCAGGACACAGAGCACTTTGGTGTGATAGTAGTAACACACCAGGCAGAGGGTACTGAGTATGTCACATACGTCCAGGTATATCTATGGTGTGCTTGTGCAGGTGAAAGCTATTAAAAATTATTAGCGCTTCACACTGAAGTAGTCTACTCTTTGGAAAAGAAAGAGCAGCTGCTCTTGAGTCAAAGGGTTAAATTTTTTTGTATCACAAAACCTAGGCAAATACAAAATCTTTGTTTTCACTCTTTCAGATGAATCCTGCCAACTCGTTCAGCCTAAGGGCACATCTCAGTACAAGGCATAGGCAGCATTATAAGCCTAAACAGCAATAGCTTCATCTGCTATTCTGTTCCTTCCTTTGCAGTCACAATAATGAAATCCAGGGGGAATTAAAAGTATCCTGGCTGCAGAGCCCATCAGCCAACCATTGTAATGTGGCTGTGAAATACAGAGCCACAGACTAGCAAGCACAATTAGCTAATAAGATTGGTGCTCCATCATAACCCCATTTTAAACAGGCTGGTGATAGAGTAATTTTGACACCAAAACAGCATCACAGGAAATGTATATTCACTGCATTTCATTGTGCCTTTTATTAAAGAACACTACAAAGAAGTCAGCAATTGATTTTCACTGGGGGCTGTCAGCAGGTGCAATTTCTTTGCTCAGACCTGTGCTGATGAGAAAATTTTCCATGTCCCCTTCCCCCAGGCAGAGTCAGAAGGGCATGGTTACACATGCCAGCTGTGAAGATTTTAGGTTGCCCACAGCTTCCCTCACTGACCTCAGCTGGGAGAAACACCACAGCTGTTCAGCAACACACTGGCTCTGCCATATCCTCCATAAATATAACTCAGCTCAGCTCAACTCAGCATGTGTGGAGCCACATTTATCCCTGTGGGGCGCTGGGCCTGTTCTTGCCCCTGTGCATGAAGATCAGGAGACCAAACAGGCCATGCTCGACTGTTTGAGCGAGCTAGAAAGTGGAGGTAGCTTGGGCTGCTGGATCTCACCAGCAGCTCAGAGCTCATTAGGGAATGCAATTTAATGCCCTTTAATGCCCTGATAATGTACAACTGCTTCCCACAGCATGCATGGATGCACAGCACTCTCTGAGTTCGGAAGCTCCCCATCAATGGTGCTCTGTCATATGGTCCCAACTGGAGACTCAGTGCAGCTCTCTGAAAGGAAAAGGCAGCATATTTTCTCCTCTAGTTCTTCTTATAAGAGCAAACTGCGCTCTTTTATATCTAATCTAGGTTTTTAACAAACCAGCAAAGGGCAATTCATCTCCTTAGAGCCCATAACATGAAATCTTTCCCCACAAAAATAATCCCAGTATAATGAAGTCTCCAGTCTTCAAAGGCACCTCTTGGGCCAGCTCCAGATCTGAAAAGCCTTGTTCTGAGATGAGATGTGGTGCTGCAGATGTGTGGTGTGGTTTCCAGTGACCCTTCCTGAGACCTCTCAATGCCTTCTGCGCCTGTCCTGAGGGTGTGCTCCCAATGAGCCAGGATTGCTGTGTGCTTTGCCAGCCTCTTGCCTAAAGGACTAGTGCCAGCTTGATGACCTTCTGACAGATGTCAACCCTTTGTGCCCCTCCTCCTCCAAGGCAGGGCTGACTTGTATAAGCATTTGTCCCCCCCACAGCCTGTGGTGCACACACCTCGCATGATTTCTGTACTGGACACAGCCGGCCTATGAGTGCTGCCAGAAGTGTGAACAGATGAGAGACTCACCACCTGACGGGCCCAGCTCAGCCAGGAGATAGTGCACAAAACACTGGCATTGACAGTACCTGACCTCTCCCAGCTCCTGTCCTTGCCTCCTCCTGCTGGCTCATGGGACTGCAACCCAAGGTGATGCACCAGAGGTTATTGCTCTCGAGGAGGTAGCAGAAAATAGGTGTTTGGGGCAAAGGTGATCTGCTGCCTCTGAGTTTCAGTTACAGTAAGTCTAGGACAGGATTAGAACACCCTTTCATGCTCCCCAGCTTCTTCTGCTTAAGGAGAGTTATGGCTCATCAAGCCCAAAAAGTGCTGTGCATTCTTTTTTTCCTGCTGTGAATCTTCTTTTGCTGTGCAGACAGAAGTCACTGCAAGATCTGAGAAGTTAAAGGGTCAGATCCTTCATCCATTACTGCTCCCTGAAATTGCCACACAAATATATGCAACATTGGCTTCACAGAAGGCAGTTTTTTCCTTTTCCTTTTTTTCCTTGAGGATCACATCCCCAAATCACTTTTTTTACCTCACCTTAATCACTGCAGTCCTATTTTTTTCTATTCTTTGAAAAGATAGTTGATCTTCATGCCACACACGAAAGTCACCCTGTGCTTCTGCTGTTCACATGCTCAGCCACTTCGCTGTTTACCTTACACCCCTTCTCTCCACTCACCCAGCCATTGCCCAGCTGTGCCTCCATTCAGTTCTCTGCCGTTCTCTGTGATTTTCCAAAACTAAGCCCTTGGCCCCACCCTCGAGTTCCATGCATAATCTACACCTCTCCCCCACCCAGACCTTGTCTCCATGATATTTCTCTCCTCTTCCAGCTCTCCTGGAATCTGAGGTGTCCCACAGTCAGGGTTGTGCTCTGACTCTTGCGTTTGCCATCTGGGACAAAGTTCCCTCTCTCTCTCTCTATTCTTTTTCAAGCTAGACATCAAATCTGAGTGTCTCACAGTTTAAATATCCTCAAGGACAGAAAATAGAAGCTGTGTACATTCTGCAGCTCTGGCTTGCCCCAGTAACTTCAGTGAAGGTAGGCAAATGGACAACAGCTTCCAATCTCTGTCCTGCCTTCTACAGGATCAGTTAATGGCCATGCAGTTCTGCTGCTATTTTAAAGCTTTGATCCCCTTGCTTTGTCCCTAATGCTACCAACAAGACACAGATGTGTTGCTACCTGCTTGCATCTGTATCCTACAGTTCCTCTGTCTATTTAGGTGTAGTGCTTGGTAAACCAGGGGGTTGACTCCTATATAAAATGTTGTAGTGGAATTTCAACTGCACTGGTCTCTGTCCTCCCACTTATTTGCACTACAAGCAGAGTGGAGAGCAGGTATGCACAATCAAGTGTTTTTAACCATGTCACTCTAAAATGATTTGAACGGGGACCCAAAGGACTTACGTATGATGTGTTTTAGTTGATTCTTCAAGAAGCATTTAAATGGAATTGCTAGTTGCAGGGTCCCTCACTGGCACAAGCAATAAACCCATAAATGCAATCTGTCTAAATTTCACTCAGAGATAGAATAGATAGATTCAGATCTAAAAAACCTAAAGCTTTGCTTTAGAATGTATTTTGGTTTATTTGACATGCTTACTTTGAGAAGTGCTTTTAGGTTTTCAAATGAAAACCAAGAGTCTCCCAAAGCGACTAGTGCTTTCAGTACATGACATTTTTAAATTAAAATTTCCTTCAGTTAGTGGCATTAGCAGAGCGTAGTGCCACATGTTGTTACCCGCTTGTCCTCCAAGAGGCCACAGCTGGCAGGCATGCCCCTGCAGCCATCTCATGGTGTCCTCTTCTGCATGCATCCCCAAGTGGATGAGGACTGTGGAGCTCAGGGCCACAGAGGTGCCTGCAGGAGCAGATACTGAGGGACACTGAGGCATGGTCGGGACAGGAAGTGCAGCAATGAATGCTGCTGCTACCCAGGTCTGGGGTATTTGTGGGGATATGGCAGAAGCCCTGAGACAACGCAGGTCACAGCAAAACCAGCAAAAATGCTTGCAAATTTGCCACCTCCATCACTCTGCCTTCTCTCTGCTCTTCAAACCTTTTACAAAGTACTTCAAATATCCCCAATGACTTCAGTAGAACTCTACTTGCCTGAGCAAAACTGCAACTACTTCAAAAGAAATGCCCCTAGGAGGGTTCAGTAAAAAATGCTATTAGTTATAAATGCTTGTCAATGATCAGAAAGCCACCCATTTGACCAGCTGGCCTGCAAATAGCAGGCCTTTCAAGCCAGGCATGTTCAAATCACAGTAGCAGTAGTCACCTGTTTATGTGAAGAAAAGTGTGCACAGTGCACAGATGCTTCCTTGAGAACTATGACAGTCTGATTTGCATTGTAGGTCTCTGGCAACAGCTACACCTTGCAGAGGAGTATGCTGTGGAGCTTCTTCACTGATCAGGGTGGCAACCATTGCTATGGTAAGTCTCCAGCTGGTTAGTTCTCCCCCAGAAAGCAGGCAGATGCCATGAGGAAGTGGATCAGGACTGGCGGCATCTCCTTCTTTCCTAGAAAGTTCTGATGATGTTCCTGTAGTCATGGCTGGGTGTCCTAGAAAGGGGAGTGTGGGGCTGTCACCAGCTGCTCCTCAGGCTTTCATACCACCCACATCTCCCAAAAGGAGAGCCAGGACTGCTGTTGAAAGGAACAAGATGAATGTCTCTTTACAAACAGACTGTGTGAATCTAGTTGTAGACAGGGCAAGGGGCTTCTACATAAGGAATTAACGGGAGAAATTATCAGTTTCAGAAAGTGTTACTAATTGACATGGACTGCTGCTCAGCCAATGTTGTGCTAAATTCCTGAACTGAGAGAAGAAGAAAACCTAATAGAAAATGAATATCATGTAATGTACAAAAAGGGGTTGCATATAAAGGGGGACATAGAGTAGGTGAATCTGGAAGTCTGTACCTTGCATGTACTTCAGCCAATGGGAAAAGGAAGAGAATGATGCAGCCAGGAAATTAGGAATAAAGAAGGCTGCATCCTCCAACAATTTGAGAGACCCCATGGGGAAATGCCCCATGGCCTCTCTCTTTGTTCATGAATAAAGTTACAGGACTCCTCTGTCTCCTTTCCAGACATAAACCTCTGGTGACGTGAATTTTTCCGCACATTGTTCCTGCTGCAGCCTCCAGCTCCGCTGTGCCCAGGCTGGGGTCTCTGCATGCACAAAAGCATCCTTCTCTGCCAAGTTTTCAGATGCCAGCACTTCTGCTCAGTGTCAACTAGAGGGTAAAAATGGCAGGTCATGGACTATGTTTGGCGCTACAGCAAACCTTTTAGGCACTGATCACAGGCAGGTAACCCACTGCTCTCCCCCAGACAGGCAGACTGACGACACAGTGCCATCAGCTGGGCATTTGCAGCCACCAGAGTCCTGGCCACTTTCCTGCCAAAAGGCAGGGGTTTCATAAAACTGTGCCTTTTGGTGACTATGAGCTTTTTGTGACAGACAACAGCATGTGCAGAGTGTGTGCCTGTCATAGGTGAGAAGGGCAAGCCAGTCTGTGGTGCAAAAGCAGGATTAGAAGGTGTTGAGTCCATTTAGAGGGCAGCAGCTAATTCTTGCTAAGAAGCAGCTTTAGGGAGCCTTTTGTCCTCCATTCTGCACCTTGCCATCCACCAGCACTTACTTGCTACATGAAGGCAGAAGCTTGAGAGCAGCAGTGCCCCTGGCATGAGCAGCAGTGTGCCATGGAGACAAAACCCTCTGCCTGCAATTTGATTTGGGAACATTTTATAATTAATGGGGAGGCACAGGCAGCAAACTGGATGAACAGTGTTCCTTAAGCTTTAGCAGCTGAGGGACTGCAACTGACTGTACAGCCCAGCAAAGTGCATACAGCCCTGGAAAGCTCATTAATTATGCTCCTTCTCTTCCACACTGGAACTGGTTTTTCCACTGGAGTATACCAGCACATCTCTCCCTGGAGGTGCAATCTCATATTTCCTCCTCCCCACTTAACTCCTGCCCCCTCACTAAAAAAAAAACAAAACAAAAACAGGCAGCAGCAGAGCCTTTTTGCAGGTGTGGTTGCTTTTATGCCATGTGAAAAACCTCCCTTTTCCTGCTCTTTCTCTTGCTGCTGCCTCTGATCCTCCCCAGTTTATCTCCTCACTCTGCCTGTCTTGTCTCTGGTCCTGGCTGGCTGCAGGGCTTCTCAAAATCTGGTTTTAAAATACAAAGTGACTTTTGGACTGTGTGGCTCTGGGCCAAGCCTTCGTAGGCAGTGACTGAGAAAATGTACTTATTCACTGCTTTTTGACATGGTCAAAGCTTATTCCAATAGACACTTTGGCATGAGAGGAGCAACTTCAGAAAATGACAAAATTATGTGGTTCCCCACATAATGGATCTTCTCTTCCTTTCAAGCTGTTCTCATGAGCTCCCATGACTCTGTGTTATTTGTGTGATGTATAGGGTTTTGTCCTACCTATATCAATATATCCTGAGTTCTGAAGAATTCCCTCTATCAGAGAAGGGCAAGGAGCAGGAAGTGCATAGGTGAGGCAGAGAATTAAATTCACAGTAGTTAAGTGAAATTAAAGGCCAAATTCTGATCAGCTGGGTCCTTCTGAAACTTACCTCAACCAACAGAAACAGTATGAGGGGAACAAAATTCACAGTGGGGCAGTGTCCCAAAGATGACACAAGCCTGGTGATGCATTTTAATAGCAGCATCCGTGCTCAAAGCTGCTGTAACACCATAAAGCTGCACTCCAGCCCAAGTGGCTGTTTTGTAGCTGTATCTGTGTCAAGTGCCATCATTATGAAATTACAGTTTCAACGCTGCGGTGTTGATTTTTTTTTTTTTAAATTTTTGTGATTTCTTTTTTAGAACTTGGATTAGTGAGCTCTGTGATTAAGCAAAGTAAACACGTATACGCAATACTTAGACATAGAATGCCTGGGGTTGGAGGGGACCTCAAAGAACCCATGGCAGGACAGCACAGCCTCACTTGTGACTGCAGCTGTTGTGATCCCACAAGACACCCAGGGCGTGGGCACAGGCTCCCCGCTGCGGGACACCCCGAACTCGAACCAGCGGCCCCAGAGCAGCAGCCCGCCCCCGCTTCGGCTGCCGGCTCCGACTGCGCATTCCCTGCGGACATCCCGGGCGAGGGACGGCTTGTGCCGGCGGCGGGAGCCTGCATCCCGCGGCGCTCCGGGGGGAGGGCGGACCTGCCCTCCTGCCGCAGAATGTGGAATATATCAAGATTGCCTTAAATCAGGATGTGCTTTGGTGTAAGATCTTTGTATTCTCTCAAGGCTAATCAGCAAGAAAGGAGACCTAATCAGTGGAACTGGGAGCGGCTAGCATCGCCTGGTTCAGGACATCCGGGAACTAACGAGATTTGAGGATGTAGTAAACCAGGATGTTGATGAATGTCAGTTGTATACACTGATAACTTGGCATACGTTCAAGGTCTATGTATCCTATAGCTTAAGTATGTACATTATGATACTTAAAATCACGCCTGTAGAGCAAAAAAGCCCTGACCATGTGAAGACCCTCCCCTTGAGCATGCGTAGAAGTTACGTGGGATATGTAGCGCATGGAAATTTCGGAACTAACCGTGATAGCGGGGATGTACTTGGGAAGTCGCTGACTCCGAGCTTGTGCGTGGGAATAATGCAGCGGAACGTCCGGCAGGCCGCGCTCCATCTCTGGAATACCACCAGATTTGCGCAGCTCTGGAATAAACAACCACTACCTGTCTTGAGTGTGTAATTACTGGCTTGTGGAGAGGAATACGATTTTGTGGAGATCGCTCCTGTGGCTGGGGAGTGAGAAGGGGAAGTGCATTCTCAGATTTTAGAAGCAAGCATAGGAAAAACCACAAACACACACCTTCCTATCTGCTCAGGATTGTTGTGTTTCCCTGGCTTGCTGTGAAAAGCACGGTTATTGAAAGCTCTTGGCATTTACTTTTTTCCTCTTAAAATGGTAGGAAGATAGAGATATGTATTCATAACAACTGACTTGTTTTGCTTTTGCTCTGAGTAGGTGACTGTGTTAAACTGCGACCTTGTGAGTTTTGGCTGCCATCCTGCCTGTCCCCCTCACACCTCCCTCCAGCATCTAAGAAGGATATTTTTCAAGGGCTTGGTTCGGATTGGTGGATTCCACTCTCTTGCAACCATAACTTAAACCAGGAACTTTTCAATGCCAGCAACAAGGTTAGTCTGGTTCTTGGCTTTATAGGCAAATTATGGAAAACCTACCCAGAGGGGACAAGGAGTGAGAGGACAACCTATGTTGGATGTCCTAACCAGTACAAGGCTTTCCTCTCCAAATTTACTGCTGAAGATTTCTCCGCAAAGAAAAAATCTGGAGTGCTTGTAATCATCTCCTCCAAAAGGCCCCTGATCCCAATACCAGACCGTAGCCTTCTACTTAGAAAGGAGATGTTCTGCTGGCCCTGTCAGTGCCATCACTGGGTACAGTGTTCTTGGGACCCCGGGGACGTTATCAATATCTTATCTTAACCCATGAGTTTTACTGGGTTTTTTCCCCTGATTCTCCTTGCCCTCCTGCCAGAGTGGTGGGAGGGTGGAGTGAGTGAGCAGCTGTGTGGTGCTCAGCTGCTGGCTATGGTTAAACTATGATGCCTTGTTATTTTGTGTTCTTGGTTTGGAGGCCTGTCCTTGTAAATACACAGATGAAACAACCGTTGGCAAAGCAAAATTGCAACGAGATCTCCCTCTGCGTTTAATACTCTCCTACTGCTAGACAGGACCAAGGGGACACTTTACTGGGCCCTGCAAATGCAAAATGTTCTTGTGCCCATCTCCTACAGTGGGGCTGTAGAGAGGAAAAACCCTGGCTTTAAAATCAAACAGGTAAAAAGTTGGTGCAGAGACTGGCCTGAAATGTCTGGATGGGTTTGGCTCTCCCAGTTAGGTAAACAAGCATTGTGGATGACACATGTGGGCTGTCACCTCAAAAAAATTTAAAGGGCAGACCATTGCAGCTGACTTACAGAGCACCTGCCACTCTTTAGCAGTCAGGCTTTAAACTAACAAATAATGTGGTTCTAAAATAAAAGATAAATGTTTGAAATAATGGCCCTAAATGGTTCTAAAATCCAGAGGCAAGAACAAGTGATGGGACAGCCCATCCTACACAGACATTGATCTTGGGATTCTCAAGGCATTGCAAAGGTTGTCATTAACCACCTACTTTGTCAATGAAAGCCAGTTGATTTGATCTTTCAGATTTCAACAAAGCTTTCAATACTGTCTCTTGCAGGACCCTTCTGGAGAAAATGTCCAGCCACAGCTAGATAAATACATCATGTGGTGGGTGAGCAGCTGGCTCACAGGTCAGGCACAAAGGACTACAGTGGATAGAGTGACATCAGACTGCTGTGACTTGTCACTGGTGGGCTCCATCCTTTGCTCCATCCAAGAACATTGTCATTAATGATCTGGACATTTGAAGAGATACTCAGTAAATTTGTTATAGATACCAAAATGGAAGGAGCCATTGACTCCCTGGAAGACAGAGAGGTCCTGCAGGGAGACCTTGACAAAGCAGAGGTCTGAGCAATCACCATCTGTTTGAAAGGAAAGTGCTGGATTTTGTACCTGCGATGAGGCAACCCTGGGTGTGTTTATAGACTGGGAAATGAGCTGCTGGAGTGCTGTGGAAAGGGACCAGGGAGTCCTTGTTGAGGGCAAGTTGAGCATGAGTCAGCAGTGCCCTAGGTGCCCTGGCAGCCAGGAGGGCCAGCTCTGTCCTGGGCTGCATCAGGCACAGCATCACCAGCCAGGCAGGAGAGGGGATTGCCCTGCTCTGCTCTGCACTTGGGGCAGCCTCATCTCAAGTGCTGGGGGCAGTTTTGGGTTACACAATGTGAAAAAAGATATAAAGCTGTTGAAGAGTGTCCAAAGGAGACCTGTGAAGATCAAGAAGGGTCTAGAGGGGAAGCTCATCAAGAGCAGCTGAGGTTACTTGCCAAGAGAAGAGGACACAGCGGAATGCAACTTCCTCATGAGGAGAAGAGGAGGAGCAGGCACTGATCTCTTCTCTGTGGTGACCAGTGACCGGACCCGAGAGAATGGCCTGAAGTTGTGTCAGGGGAGGTTTAGGTTGGATACCAGGAAACGTTTTTTTTACCCAGAGGGTGGTTGGGCACTGTAACAGGCTCTCCAGATTAGTGATCACAGCACCGGCCTGGCAGAGCTCAAGAAGCATTTGGACAATGCTCTCAGGCACTTGGTGTGATTCTTGGGGTGTCCTGTGCAGGGCAAGGAGTGGGACTCGATCATTGTGGTCCTCTTCCAACTCAGGATACCCTAGGATCCTTTTAGAACTTTTAGAGTCATAAATGTTCCATATATCTAATCTAAACTTGCCTTCTGTCAGTGTGAAGCCATTCCCCTGTGTTCTGTCCCTACATGCCCATGTGAAAATTTCCTCTCCACCTGTTTTTTAGGTACTGGAAAGCTGCTCTAAGGTCTCCCTGGAGACTTCTCTTCTCCATGCTGAAGAACCTCAGTTCCCTCATTTTTTCTTCATAGGAGAGATATTTCATCCCTCTCACCAGTTTCGTGGCACTCCTCTGGACTTGTTGTGGGAGAAGTCTGTGTCAATGAGTGTGATGCTCACTGCTGGTACTGAATTTGTGGGGTTTTTTTTGTTCAGATGATGGAGAGGTATCCGGTAACTGCAGAAATAGCCTGGTTAGCCAATGTGGCTTCTAATGAGGATGGATTCAGATCCCTGGTTCTCTGAGAGGTCAGTTGAGGGACCAGGGACCACTGCTCTACAATATGGAATTTTGACTTTAGGTGGAAAAAACCAGAAATGTGTCTCATTCAAAGTAATTGCAAAGTAGGTCTTCCACTTAGAGTGCATCTTTAGAGGTGTTGTACTTGGCAGTGGAAGTTGTCAGTGACAAGACTTTTCACTGCCTTAAAAAAAATCAGATCAAACCTATCTCCTTCCAAGGACCCAAATGCAGCACATGTTCCAAGAGTTGATGGCATTGCTGCTCTTTATTTCTCATTTCCAATTACTTGTTTCCTGGCAGTCCAGTCCTCTCTCCTGAGCAGTGCAGCTGGCCAGACATCGCTCCTAATGGAGAAATATAACTTTGTTATATTTCTCCATTAGGAGAGATATATTAACAATATATTTGTTATATTAACAATAACTTTGTTACTTTTTTTATAATTGAGAAATATCTCAATAACTTTGTATTTCAGAGATGGAGAACTTAATGGTATCAGTCAACAGCTCTGCATGTTCAATTAATGCAAAAGACAAATAAAAGACTTCTGTAGGTTAAGTATTTTTAATGGATGTATTTCATACAAAGGGACTCACCAAGATTTGTTCCTTTTAAAATTTTTGTTGTTTTTTTGATTTTAGAGTTTTACATTTGATTTCCCATTGTGTTGTGTGGGCAAGTAAGACGGGCAGTGATGGCACAAGGACTGTAGCTGTTGCAATGGATCTGTAATGTAGATTCTGGTTAATACACAGCCTGGTCCTGCAGCCTCACATGGTTATTTCTTAGCCTTAGCCTAGATTGTGGTCATTATCCTAAACCTTTCTTTTGGGAATATCTTGCCCAACTCACTTTTTGACTGAAATCTGAATCTCTTCAAAACAGACATTAAAAAATCACTACATAAAAATCTCTCCTGCGGAAAGAGTAAAATGTCATCTTATGACTGGCTTATCACAAACACCATCCACTACTTACGTAATAAAGAATTACATAAATAAATGTAGTTTATATTTATATATAAATACATATAGTAGGTAAAGTGTGTAAGCAGGCATAGCAAGCAACGTCAATCCTTGCAATAAAAACCCGAGAAACATACTCATATACACACAATAGAGCTGTACAACTCATAAGAACTTGAATCCATAAACTCCCTGTCATCTGTCCTGCATACCCTTCCAGGGAAGACAAGGCAAAACCTTGAAAACAAGGATCAATTAAATAAAAATAACCGCCCACCCTACCAACAGACGGCAGTCCCTAAACAAAACATAGGACTGCTGGATTCTACACTACCTTTCTTTTCCCGTGCCCGACAAGGAGAGATTGCGGCGCAGGGCGTAGGCCCGCCCGAGGCTGGCCGTGGGGACAGCGGCGCGCTGTCCCTGGAGGCGCGCTCCGGCGCAGGCAGCGCTGCCCTCTGCTGTTTCCCAGCAGGATATCCATGCTGCCGCGGGGCTACCAGGCCGGGATGCTAACATCAGAGCGCTGCCCGCACAGCCCTCGCTCCTCGGCAGGGCTGAGCAGCATCACACGGCTCCATCACTGGGAGCACAGCACCCCAGGTTCCCTGAAATAGTGCTCGAGGAAGCGGTGACCAACCGTGCTGACTGACCCAGCCCGGCGCCCGGGTAGCACAGACCACCCTTACCATCGAAATCCTTTAAAGATACACAGCAAGCTGAGGCCGGTTGTGCCCACGCTTGTTTGTGCAGACCGCAGGGCTGTTTCCTTAGCCTTCTCCTGACTAACTTCAGCTGCTTTCAGTAAAAAATCCCACATATATCTCCAAGCAAAAGCAATTCACGTAGTTTTAAGAGGAGTGGTAGAAGAAGGTAGCTCTTCTTTGCATGAGGACAAGTGGAGACTTCAGGGCAGCCTTTGTTGGCCTTTCGTACTTGATTAATGCATATTTACACTGCTTTGCTTCATTTGAATGGAGCTTGTTGTGATTGTTTCGAATATATTTTCAGAAATGTAGCCCTGGCCTGCCAAGGCGGACAGGAATTCCACAGGCTGTGGTTCCGTTACAAGTCTTTGTTTACTATTGTAGTAAACAGCTGGTTTCACTGTCGTGCTCTGTGTGTGTCGGTATGAAAGCAGAGCCTCCCCGCTGGGAGTTTCGACAAACACGGTCTGTGCAGGTGGCTCGGTGTGCGAGGTGCTAGCCACGGGCCGTGCCCTGGATGGTAGGAAGCCAGCCGGGAATGGGGGAGGACTCCACGTCTAACGAAAGGTACGGGCCCTGCGGCGTGGGGATGAGGGGGAAGTCATCCCGAGACTGTGCAGGAGCCAGTGGACACAAAGAGAACCCAGACTAAACACCAGCGTTGGAATGCGCGCCGTCCTCGTGTCGCTGTAGCACGATTAAAAACGCTCCAAAGGACGAGAAGTCTGGGTATGTGCTGTGGAAAGCCTGCTGCCGAGCCGGTGAGAGGAAGTGGTCTGACCGGGGGAGTGTGGGGCGTGCCGGGGGTCCAGCGGGACACCCTTCGTGTCCCTGGAGCGCCCGCTGCGGAGCGGCTGCCGTCCCAGCCGCGACAGCCCCCGTTTCACCTGGGATCTTCGGAGCAGGGAGGAGCCGAAGTGTGAGTGTTGAAATTTCCTGAGTAGATCCAGTATCAGTCCTAAGGGTGGATGCAAGCCCCTCCGCTGGGGCAGCATTTGTTCAGATTTGGCGGCATTCCTGCGGGGCAGTGCGTTTGTTGCGTGTGTGTGCGGTGTAAGTCTCTCGGACGGTGCAGATAGAAAGGGGAGCTTACTATCATGCATTCTATTAGTACTGGTTAATAAATATTTGCACGTGTGTAAATTCCTTTTAAAGGAAGTAAAATAAATTTTAAAAAACACTAAAACTTAAAAAAAACCACCAAAACCAATTTTTTTTTTTTTAAAAAAAGTCCCTTTTTGGGGTGGGGGGGTGATTGGTGGAAAGACATCTTGAGAAAAAAATCATCCTAATCAAAAGAGAAAAACAAAAATAAGAAATTTCCATGCAAAACTGGATATTGGATAAAATCAGTCTTGAAGGTTTCCAGCAGACCATATGTAGGCTCTTTCTAATATGACTTCCAGCCATGGTTAATTTGGTTTGTGGAAAACAGGCACACAGAAAGTCATTTTTCTTAACCTCTGACTTGACTCTAGAAGAAATACAGAGGCCCAACGACAATGACACAAAGAACTGCCATTCCCTGTGGCTCCAAGACAGTATTTTTCACTTGATTTTGTCTGACTTAATTTCTTGTTTGCAGAAAGATAGTAGGTTTCTAATAGTATGCAGGGAGTTATTTAATTTTTGCATTATTTCCACTATGTTATGTTAAGGAGTTCTTGTATTTGGTTTGGGTCCTTTTTTTGTTGTTGTTGGTTTGGTTTGGTTAGGGTTTGGGGTTCTCCCCCCACCTCTGAACTTGTATTTCTGCATAAAAAAAGCCTGACTTTATTAAAGTAACATCAAGGAATCATTTAAATGGACAATCTCAGGAACCTGTATTCATAATACATTTTAAATAATTAATAGCTTTTTACTAAACTTTTAATATTGTTTTTGGTAGTTGCCAAGAAAAATTCACTCTAGCTGTTCCAAGCAGTCTTGCTTGGCAATGGTGGAATGCTATTGCCACCTGGCAGCTGCTCAGTGTCTGTGTGAAAGCACTGGGTCGTCCAAGTGTGCTTTGTATCACAAGGGTTGCCAAATAAGTGTATGAACTGGCAAACTTAATAGCAGACTGACTGAGTTCAGGAGCCAAAACCTAAATGATCTGGGAATTGGGGAAATGGGAGTAGCAGTGTGAAGAGGAAATCAGGCATGTTACAGATCAAGAGAGAAAACAGCTAAACCATGGCTTGTTTCAGCATGAGAATAAAATACAGTGTTTGCTACATTGAAAACGTAAAAGTGGTAACAATGCCTGAGAACATTCTGTTTTGAACTTTTCCCTTAAGGTAAAATCTTATTCTAATAAGATTATTGTATATCCTCTTCTGCTCCCAGACACTGACTATTGAGAGCAGACCAGCTTGCTCAGAAATGGCACTTGAAAAATTGCTGTGCAGCAATTGCTTGCCCACCACCATTTTACGTTTAGCACTGATATGAATTATTTTTGTCTAGGCCACCAGTATCTTAAGTTAGCTGACTATTTTACTCCTTTAGATCATAAGACTGATTCTGCTTTTAAACTACATAAATTATTAGATTAATAATGTCCTAGGCATTAATAAAATGCAAACCATGCAGTTGGAAACATAATCAAAATACTGCACAAGCACTGCATATAGACTGTAGTTCAATGTTTGTTAAGTGTACAATGTAATATTTAATTACAATATTTGATGTAATGCTCAGTATCAGATTTTTTGTGGAAAATAAACATTCAATGTCAAAATACAGTTGAAGCATTTAGTGGTCATTATTTTCCCCAACTTACACCAGAATTAACACAGATAAACTGTTTGCAAAAATGCATCAGTTCTGGCACAATATTTCTTCCTTTATTTATCAGTTGCTATATTTCTGAATAGAGTTCTCATGAAAACTGGACTGAAATGACTGAAAGTTCCAGCTTTTTCTGGAATTAAACACTGATGCCCTGTTAAAAGGTGCTATAAAGTCTTGCAGGAAGAAGCAGATCAGAGAATACAACATTAGCACACCTGCTGGACGTACTTTCCTTCACTGCACATACCTGATTCTGTTTAAAAATTAAACAACTCCACACTTACATGAAGGAAAACCGGTCTGCTGTATATTCTACTGTGTATTTCTCTGAATTCACTTGATCTTTTGTCCAGATGGATAAAATAGTTATTGAATCAATCTAGTTCGTGCCCCGTTTGGAGCCCATTTTGCAGAGGTGTTTGGCAGATGCTTTTCTAATTACTTGCTGCAAATTAACTAAACTAAAGCAACCTAATCTAGTGAAAGAAATTACTTTGATAGTACAGAGGAGCAACAAAAGCACTTTGAAATTTTGTTTCAGAAGGTGTGTGGACACTACATGTAATTACCGACCGTGTGGGTAAGGAAATGAGTTTCAGAGCACTGTCAGTATGTTCTGTCATTTCAGCCACCACAAGGTGGTAGCACTTCTGAACATTGCTCGTACTGGCTGCCTTCTCTAGTACTTCCATGCACAGCTTTCTGTAAAACAGCAGTAGCCTGACTTTTAATCACAGAATGGTTGAGGTTGTAAGGTTCTGGATGCTTTCTGGTCTAATCCCTCAAGTCCAGCAGAAATACTTAGAGCCAGCTACCCAGATGGGCTTTGATTGTCTCCAAAGAGGGAGACTCAACACCATCTGAGCAACCTGCATGAGTGTCTGGTCACCCTCAGATAAAAAAAATCTCAAACATCTTCCTGATGTTGCTATTGTTAATATTAACATCTTAATGTTCAGAGGAACCTCTTGTATGTGCCCGCTGGCTCTTGTTGTGTCACTGGGCACTGCTGGTAATATCACAGCTCCACCTTCTGTACACACTGCATTCAGGTATTTGTGCAGAGTGAAGTGATTCCCCTGGAGCTTTTTCTTCTCCAGACTAAACAGTCTCAGCTTGTTCAGCTTTTCCTCATAGGAAATAAAGAACCATAAAGATCTTCATGCTGGTCCGAACACTCCCAGTACCCAAAATACTCTCCATGTGCTCACAACTAGATGCAGCATTGACAATGCTGAGGAAAAGGGAAGGAGAACCTCCCTTGGCCGGCTGGCAGCCCAGGACATAATTATTTTCTAATAATAAGGATCACATTAGATAGCTCCAGGAAGCCCAGAGAAGTGTCTGGTCACTGATCTGGCTTTATTCTCACTATGAAGATATATTACAGTACACTATCTGTCCATTACTGTTGCCATACTTCCTCACTCTTTTCCTCCATATTCAATTTTTTACCAACATTTAGTCTTCAGAAAAAGTTAAAGAAGAGCATAAGACAACAATTCTGCTCCTGGCTTTACAATTAAAAGCCAGTAGTTTATTGATGTGCATATGTGAAGAACGAATTATGTCCCACTTCTCTCCACCTGAAAGTGTTTATCCTTAATGTTTTCAAAATGCCTTAGAAAAGAAATTACAACTCTTTTATTTACAATTCAATTCAAAATTGTATTTTAATTTCTGGTTTAAGGAAAAAAATATATGCTAATAGATTCCTCTTCATCGGTGATGGAGCTACCCACTTATATTTTTAAGTACTTTTTTTGCTACCAGTACAAATGTCTTGATACACTAGGGAAGCGGTAAGATGCAAAACATATAAGGAACTAAATGCAATAAGAAAGGAATTGTACCTACACAAGAGGAAAATAATTAATCAGCGACTTTGTGAATAGAATGCTGCATTGGGTAGAGTGATCAAATCCAAAGACATGACATCCAAAGTCAGCACATACACAACAAAGGCTCTTTATTCTCCAGCAGGCTGCATAAGGTAAGCTCCCACTGAGGTTACCCTGGATATGAAGCAAAATGGCCAAGATGATTTGACCTGCACAAAACCTGGTTCTTCCCATAGATCTAAGAGCTTCTAGAATAGTGCAGAGCACAGAGAGGAATTCAGCTTTGTTTGCATTCACAACCAAAAATGCTGACAGGTAATTTTAATTACCTCTAGCAGGAACAGTGCATACCAGCCACATATTAAACATAGCAGCTGGCTCTGTAAGTGCCAGTCTCTTCCTACTAATGATAAAGTTTTCAAACCTGAATGCTTTGAGTTGCACCTTTATCAGATGTCCAGACAACAGTGAAGTAAAAGTCCTCAAAAAGTACTTCATTTGGGCCTCCCTTCACTCTCCCCTGGGCCTGCAAAGGCAGCAAATGAACACGCACTTCTGTGAGCAGCAGAGCTGCTTCAGCATAGGAGTATCTCTGGGTGAAGAGCTCTCAATGCCCAAACTGTGAACCAAACTATACTTTCAAGGTCAGGAGAGCTGGGCATTGCGGAATACTTTCATACACTAATAGGCACTCTTAGACTGCTGAGAAGGCTGTGAAATAAATGTTGTTCAAAGTTGTTTCAAAAAAATTTATCTCATATATTGTGCCCTAAGCTTCTAGCCACTGTATAGCTTGTTATGGAGTTACTTGAGAATGTTTTACTGTACTTCAAAGAAAGCAGTCATCCAGCCATGATCAGCATTCACAGGAAACCACATTACGCACGGCACCAGGATTGGTTGCCTATGCTGTTCTCACAAGCTGTATGTGTTGGTGAAATAAATATCAGGTAAATACTTTATTTACTGTTGGATTTCTTTTAAAATGACATACCAGATGACTTCTTTTGGCCTCTCCCCACCCTATGTTTTGTATTTTTGTTCAAAAACAGGAGGAATTTTATCTCAGGACTAAAAGTAATCTCCTCTGTATGCATCAATAAGTTCTAGGTGACCTGCCAAAACGCAAGATATATAAGGTTATTGTGGTAAGAATGGAAACAGATTGCAGAGTTGGGTATTTTTCCATACACTTTCATTTGCTTCATAGTTCAAAGCCTTCAGTCACCTCCCAGTGTTAATCTTTCTTTCATATTTTTTCTTTCTCCTTCAGTACTTTTCATAATGGTATCTGACTTTGGCATCTTGTCTGGTTTTTTTGCATTGTTTCTTTCTTGTATCAGCAAACACCCAGTTCAAAACAGTATCAGTAACATCTCTTCATTTGTTATTTCAAATTTGATGGCTTTGCTTTTGTTTTGGATCAAGACATGCATTCAATTTTGAAAATGATATTACCTAAGAAACTTATTTTCATGAAGGAATTCTGTCATGGACTGTACAAAAGCCTTAAAACAAATTACAATAGTTGAAACTTAGTGTCAAAGAGTCAAAGTCAGAGTCAAATCACCATTACAAAAATTAATGCCAAATATTATAATAAGAATTTTTAGTACTGAAAAGCTTTTGAATATGTAATTTAGTACCCCTTGTCACAGATGGGTGTGAAACAAGAGTAACCTATCACATAAGAAGACCATTAAAGAAATTGAGGGATTGAGTATTTCATATGCAGACCACAATATTTCTAGCAATAGGAAAAAGAAGCCTGTAAAAGGCAAAAAAATCCTTTGCACATTAACAATTTCAACAGTAAATAGGGAGGGTACTAGTTTCTCTGTCCAATGCCTGGAAGCCTTTTAGGTGCAGGGACTTTAATCTGCTAATAATGCTGAGCCTTTTATTGAGATCTGAAGAAGGAGAGTGGTACATGATTTCACCATACCAGGAGCACAAGGAAAAAAATCACCTCTGGAAAGAAGTTTGGAAGTAATTTTGTTAATATCTGAATATATGAACTACAGCAGTATTTACATAGGTGTCTGTACATACCCCAAGTGATTCAGTCTATCAGCTTAATGCTGCCCTGGGTTAAGCTTATGCACCGGACAAGTGCAGGACAGAAGGACAGAAGGAAATAGCCACAATTTGAATGTAAGCAAACTGTCTGGCAAACACACACCTTGCCATTTGTCTCAAGGAACTTCTAAAATTTATGCTTCTGAGATTTAGAGCTTGTTCTTGCCACTGGTCACTTTTGCTGAATGACACCACAGTGCTGGTCAGGTTTTGCGGTCTGTCCCACTCAGCAACTGAATACATTTCCTACCGTCAGTGTTCCTGGCCAAGTTGGTGTCACAGAAAAGTCCTGCAGCCTCCAGAGTATTTGGGCTGATGTGCAGCACCACAAATTAATTATTCTACTTTTCCCTGTACGTGATTTAACTTGCATATGAACCATCACTGCCTATGAATAAATCTGTTCTCTTTTGAGTTGAAAAGCAAGTTAAATATTCAAAATGTTCTCTGGGAGATAAACTCAAAGACAGAATATTACATAAGGGAGGGAAGGTGTTAAAAGGAAAAGCAGTCCTCCCACTTATTCCTCTAGAAGACGCTGAAGTATAAGTTTCTTAATATCCAGCCACAAATATCTGGAGTCCTGACAGCTAAGCAGCACAGGCACCTGAAAATCTTGCACACCCAGAAGCCTGAGATGTGTTTAATCTGTGGAGATATGAGGCAGTGAAGAAGCTCCAAGCCTCAAGCAGGTAAACATACTGCCAGAAAACAGGCTAATGTTTCAGGCTGTTTTTGTTCAGGGACAGCTGGAGGGTTGTTGCATGGCGTTCTAATCCCCATTCCATTTGCTGATTTCAAAACGTTCTAATGGTTTTATGTGGCAATGCTAATTTTATCTGGCATTACCAGCGTTCCCTCAGGCCTAAAAACAATTGTTATTCTGTTTTCTCTGCTTGGACTAGATTAACTATAACGTTTTTACACATGTCAAAAAAGTTACACTTCTTCCAAAGCTTTCTACAAGTAGGGTTTTAATTAAAAGAAGTTACAGAATTCAAATGAGAATTCTGTTACTGTTGGCATATTATAGAGAATGTGCTATTTTAAGTCAAAACCAACACAAATACAGGTGGTTTCAAAAGCTTTAAAGAAAAATTGTATCCTAGAAGCAGCAAAATATATTTATATTGAGAAGAAAAAACAAAAAAGGTTCCTTTAGATCTTGTTAAAAAAAAAAAAAATGCTGTTCTGAAGAGTACCAGTAAGGCACATTTTACCACATGCATCATGATGATTAAACTTTGACAGTCAAAGGAAGTTGCTGGAAATATATTAATGTCCTTCACACACAGTGGAGAGGAATGGGGTGAGCCAAGTATACTGACCTGTTGGTACTTAAATATGCTGAAATAGTGCAGATAAAAGATTTAAAAGTTTTAAAATGAGGGATCTTCCCTTAATTGCAGATAGGCTAATCCCATACAGATATAAAGAAAGAATTTTAGAAGTAAAGTGTTTTACTTTACTTTACTAAAGCCTCTATTCAACAATAATATTTATACTGTCCTTACAGGTCCTACAGATACATAAAAATTTTGAAACTTCTCAAGTCAAAGAGAAAGGTAAATGTGAGTTTTAAACTAAACCATGTTTCTTGGTATGCAGACTTAACACTTCAAAAATTAAAAAAAATATGGAGATATGTTAAATATTGGAGTGTGTTTAATGCTGGATAATGCTTGCTTTGTTTGTTTTAGCAACATCTTGTTATTTTTCCTTGAGTTTCATTTTTGCTTGGAGTATGTACTGAATTTTATCAAATTCAATGTAATTCACCAAAGATTTCTTTCAAAAGCCTTGAAAGAATATATTTAAATTAGACCATGTTGGCATTCTGTATTGTAAATAACTACACACACAGTTATTTTTCAACTAGATCACCCAGGAATGTGGAGTAATGAGTAAAGCAAAGTGTTGATAAAGTCATTCATAGCCTTCTAAGTACCAGAAATCTGATAGCAACATGGCCTCTATTACTTTTTTACTACACAGGTATATTGTCATATTCATTTATCCTCCACATAGGAGTTAAAAAATTTATGCAACACAGTTTTTGAAAGCAACACTGTCATCAAGTTTATAAAGTCTTCCAAAATAACTAATATTTTTAATTTTTTTTTTGACCATACAATTGGGCCCATTTCATAACAGATACTGATTTATCTTCAATACTGTCTGTGTCTTAGAGCTCACACATTTCTGCATATGGTGACAGTTGTAGCTCTTGAAATAAAAGTGCTGAAGAAATGTAGATTATGTTCTAAAACAATCTCCAGCATAGGCTGCTTTTTCCTTTAAGGTACATAATATCCTACAGTCCTGACTTTAAATTATAAACAGAATTGCAAGGATTAGCAGTACAAAACTTCCTTCATTGACAAAAACTACTATTATTTACTTGTACAAAACAGATTATATAAAATTCTTGCTCTGTCTAGAAGCTTATTTTCTATATACTTTTTACTTCTTGTTAGTTGAACAGCTACATTGCCACATAGATATGAAGAATACATATGCATTTTATGTAGATTACAGTAAAGGAAATCCTTATCAAAAAACTTCAACACTTTTACCTCTGGACACCAAGAAAAAGAAAGCCAAACCATAGCATGGATCTATGTACCTGAATAAGAAAATCAGGAAAACAAGAAAATAATAATGAGGAAAACCACCAGTATCAATATCTATAGACTAGGATTCTCACCACATCAAGCCAAAAATTTTAAATATATGGTATTGACAAGAACACAGTAAGAATGAACAGAGTTAGATAATCTTAACACAAGTACCACTTCCATTACAAAACCCCCTAATCATTCTACAGTTTGACTTGAAGCCTGAGATATTTTTCAGAAAGAAGAGCAAGAACAGTATGGCAAAGAAGTTCAGAGCCTTCAGAGATAGAGATACCTACAGAGCCTTACAGTGGGGTTTGTGAGAAACATGGTAGGGATGATGATAAGTGGCTTATTCTGCTTCTGAATTTTAGAGACAGTAATTTAACATTTGGAATCTGCCTGTTGGGAGGAGGAAAGGAAAATAATTTTATTTAGCAATAAGTCTGTATTGTCTTCTGCCATACCTGTCAAATGGCTCTTCTACACCCGCAGCAGTATTTAGCAATGTCAACTGACAATACCTTAAAAATATGCTCCGTGTAGAAAAACTGTTTAAAAATTACTGAACTGTTCATTGTGGAACCCTTAATAGAGAAGCATGTTAAATGGCTGACCCTTTACCTAGATTATATTTAGACATACTTCACACATAATTTTTCTGGTTTTGAAACCAAGGTTTTGAAGCCTCAATTCTGGAATTTTTACTAAAAATTACTATGGAAATCTTCTTCAAAATACTTTACTAACTGCTAGTTTATGAATATGGCATTTGCAAAGCACACAAATGAAATAATTTTCTTATTAAATAAATGCAAAGAAAGGTGGAGAAACCAAATGGTGAGTACACTCAAAACTCCTTTAGAAAAGGATTTTTAGCAACTTCCACACACAGCGTTTTTCCCATTACAAGGCAAGAACCCAAAATTAATAAGGCACTAAAGCCTTCAGAAAAACTGATGCAAAGAAATACTTTCTTTCTGAAATATACAGGCATAGTAAAGACTTCTGAACTTTCATTTCAGACAAACAAATAGTCAGTATGAAAGTTGGAATAACTCTCAGGTCTTATGGTGTGACTATGGCATGTTGTTTCTTTCCTTACCACGACTGCCCTTCCTTGAGTTCTCACAGTGCAAAGAGCCTGTACCCAATGCTTGGAAAACAATGTAATGCTGAGGGACAGGGTACAGGAAAGGGGACAGGATGTGCAGCACATTACTGGCCTCTCTGTCCTTCCTGCTGCACCTTTGCCCTTGTTCATCTTCATTCTTTCTTGCCCCCATTGTCAGAAAATATCTGAAAAAGGAAAGAAAAAAAAAAAAGAGAGAAAGGTTAACTCCCCCTCCAGCTCTTGCTGTTTTAACTGGTGAGAGATCTTACTTACAGAAAAGGACACATGATAGGGGAGACTTATTGCCATGCCTGAGCCTGTGCTGTTCAGGCAGAATGCTGTAGTCACTGCCATCACAAAAGTGAAACTCTTCTGCAGTTTATGTTTTTTCTTGCTCCAGCTAGGCAATTGTCTGCTTTGATTATTACACAAGCTGGTCAGGCAAAAACTTTCCTGCCTTGGCATAACATTTCAGTTGCAAAAGCAAGTTGTAAGGTGATTTCCCTGGGCTGTTAGTTTTCAGCTACCATGGTTTGCAGACAGATGGAAATGTAGGAAGACATATTAATGACAAATTATTCTTGTGAGACCATTTTGGCTCCTCATTTTTGTACATCAGCTGACCTTGAGGTACCTTGCAGAGCTCCTTTTGCTTTCAGTGGAAAGTAGAGCTCACTACCTTATGTTAAAGCTGTTTTCAATGCTGTTGATGCAGTGGTACCTGATCAAACAGTATTCTAGTGGAGAGAAGAAAAAATGGGATTATCTTAACATTTATTAGTATCTCACTGACCACTAACACTCATGGAGCAAGTGGTCTGTTAACACAATTGAGACAAGACTATGAGGGTGCAAACAGCCAATAGGCCAGTTGTTATTAGGTGGTTAAGGGACTGGTGTACAACACAGGCTACTAATGTAGGTTTCAGCAAGTGATTTATAAAAAAATGGCCCCTGCACACAGACATATCATTAACAATTGCATTTTCAACACAGTTTCTTTTTCTTGGCATGAAATCATTTTGCAACAAGATCATTCATATAGATGTAAGAAGTTATTCAACTCCATCCAGATGAAGTTTTTGGCAAGAAAGTCCCTTCCAGAAATAAAAGCATACTTATTTACTCACATAATGCTGACTTTAAAAGTGCCTATACTTGCCTTGTGGTTACCGTGTTCTTTTTTCTCTTATTACCAGACTAGTATTTGAAGATACCTACATACTTACCTCCTCATTTTTAAGATAACCACTTAATAACACAGACACACCCCAGGCAGATAGAAACTAAGAAAATGGCCAATTTGTCTGAAATGTTCATGTAAATCTTACAAACACCATAAAATGACACATACAAAAGATATTTTCTTTGCATGTAGTAGAGACTATGTCACATAAATGTAAAGCTAATGATAGTAAAGTATGTGATTGAGTCACCTTATTTGTTCCTCATTAACTTTCTTCCTACATTTGTTCCTCATTAACTTTCTTCCTACATTTGTTCCCCATTAGCCTCATGAGGTTTATCAGTCAAGGTGATTGAATATGACAGATTTCATCTGCAGTTCATATGACAAGTTACCTGAATGAACAAAAGGTTTTTGGTTTTTTTTCCAGAAACACTTCTCAGAAGACTGCTGAAGATATGAGGCTCCACCAGCTTCTTAGAACCTGCAAGAATCAAGTAACAGCTAGTGACATACATTTGCCCTAATGACCGTGAGCAGCAATCACTTGGGATGTTCTCCCTTCCACCCAAGGGCTCCAAAGGGTGTAAGTTCAGAGCTGGTCAGCCACACTTACCTGAACTGAGCTGTCCTGCCCTGTGGATGGACACTGTCATATCTTTGTCTCTAGTCCTACCTCTGGCCTCATCTCCTACCCTGGACCTGATCCATTACCATGTCTAGGACTGCTGGCAGCTCCTATATTGAAGTACCCCAGACCCCGATGTGTTCAGGTGCAGCCAGACTGGTCAGGGAGGGTCCTTTTGCCTGTGTTAGGGGCATCCTCAGCACCTGTTTTGTTCCTCAGGCTGTTGAGTAGCTCTTCTGTTGCTGCTTGGTGACTCTGAGTATGTATAATGGAGCCACAGGACTAGGAAAAGGGGGTTTTCTCTCTCTCATATCTCAAAGTAAGCTGCCTTGTGAAGGAGTAAAGGGGAATACCAGGAAAAAAGGGAAGCAAAAAGAGCATGTCAAACATTGCCTCAAGGAAGCAAATGTTGTATGTGCCAGAAACAGTTATTAGCTGTGCTATTAGCACAATAACGCACCAACTCAATCCAACAAACTTTATACAAGATCACTTTGATTTACAGTCACAATGAACAGGACCAACACAGAGGATGCTTGATGAATGAGTCTCTTGCACTGCAAAATGACTGTGGTTTCAGGATTCAGTAACGCTGAAACGTGCAGAGAACTACCTGTAACTCTTAAGTACTTTAAATTATTTTCTTCCTCTTCTGTTGCAAGTTGCTTCTTGGGCTTTCAAGAGAGTAATTTTCCCTCTTCATTTCCACATCACAGAAAAGGAACATGTGAGAAGAAAACTAAGAAAATCAGTGAAAGTTTTTGCTACTGAATTTAAAGAAGTCAGTATGTTAGTGTATAGCCCAGTTACATCAGATGGCAAAGTATTTCTGAAAATGTTGTTCCATACAGAAGACCTAAGTTCTTAAAACATAAAGACAGTATCAGAAATGGTAGTACAAGTACAGGGAAGTACTTCTAGCAAGAAGAGGTCACAAGAATGAACTATTATACTAGCTAACATTGATAATACTGTTGTCACAGTCATGAGATAAAATTTCAAATGCAATCAAAGCACAAAACAATGGAAGCACAAATAAGGGGCAGATGTTCTCTGGCATACTGTTTAACTGTGTTGCAAACATGAAACCTCAGAAACAGAGGCAAGTTGAAAACTATCTTATGAATGCCTGAAGGCAAAGAAAGCAGACACCCTGTTCTAATCCTTTGAAAGATGAGTACAGCAGCCCTTTCACCTAGAAATTCAGCATGATAATGAAAACGCTGAATACTTCCAACTGGTGCTTACTGAAAACACCCTGATCTGAAAGATGTTTATTTAAAAAAAAAATTTAAATTAAAATTTGTCTCCCTAGCACATACTTACAATGGAGAAGCAAAAAATGGATATGGTAGACATCTAGCTCATCTATGATTTCTTAGAGACAGTTGCATATTTTTGAAGTTTTGCTCATGATTTTCATGCCTCATCTGCTCCGTGCTGTTTTGACACAGACCAACACGCCAGAAAATTTCCCTGACAATCACTCAAAGATTTCTTCTAGACTCTTATGTCATCCTATTCCAAGCCAGCTAAGATTGTATAAAAGAATTCTTTTGTCATTTGACGTGAAAAGCAAAAGGAATTTGGATACTATGCTTTGCAGTGATATTCTAGAAAAAATTTAAGAATAACAAAAAAAAAAAGTAGAACTTTCAAAAAATTTTAAGGTATTTTCAAATCACCCATAACATGACTCAAGTTAAACTAGTGGTCAACAAAGTATCTATTTAAAGAATGTGAAAATGATAGCAGTTCATACTAAGAAGTCTGTTTCCTTCTCTATTTCAGTTCATGTCCTGTCTGGGGTTTCCCCATGCTTTCAAATCATTTTGTTTACCTTACACCTGAGGCAACACCAGAATATCCTTTATAAAGGATTTATACTCAGATTCTAATTTTCATCTAGCTCTTACTTCATCTTTCTTTATGAATGATGACCTATTCTTTAGACCCATGTAAAGTATGCATCCCTTTGACAGGTTAGTGCCATGTTTTATACCTGATAAGCAAGGCAGGAGCTGTGGAGTGAGTAAAACCAAAACCACTGGTTTGAGACTATAAGACTACAATGTGAAATCCTTCTATAAAAGTATTTCATTGCAAATGTAAAAGCTGGTAGCTTGCTCAGTTCACATCACTTCTGGATGACAGTGGGACTGAACCCCAGCTCTATCTTTTCAGGACCAAAAGACTCACTGTTGTGAACTCATTCCATCAGCAGTCCATGAAGTTGTTCTAGGAGTGAGAAAATTTGAATATTTCAGTATGCTTCTTTGGAAGCTTGTGGCTAAATTTTACTGGGGTGCTAGTGCATATGGCTCCTAGTATGAATTCAGGCAAAACTACAAATTTACCTGTAGAGACTATATAAGCTAAATAAAATTAAAAATAAAATATGGGGGTTTTTAAAATGATCTATTACATTAATAGTAAAGCTTTCTGTTAATAGTATTTCATCTACCAGAGATGATATTTCTTTACATCTTTGAAAGCTTGCCACAAGTCTGTAGAGTTGACATGCTGTAGTGAATAACTTGAAACAAGGCACTTCATATAATGTAAGTATTTCCAATGAATGTCCTCACACAACTACAGCAGAAACAGGCATTTCACAATATTATAAAAAAATAATTTTAATTAATGGATGGATTTGAATCCTAAATGCTTTCCTGTGATGACAAACTTCCATAATGTCTGGTCTGTGCCATGACGACAACTTTAGACTTCACCTCCTCAGGTCTCTGTAATAATTGTAGTATGACTACACCATTCATTCCTCAAATTCTCATGGCACATTATTAGTCAAGATTTAGTCTTGTGTGGCTGTTCCAGCATTATGACTTGCTTACTCAAGCCATTCAGACATCAAATTCTGGTTTTCNAGAATATGATGCTATTTTCTTCCTCTTCCATATTACAGTATTCTGACACTCTGAAAAGCCAGAAATCTATCTTTAGATGATAGGCTTTTTATCTTGAAGGAATTTCTATTTAATTTCTTTCTATTGTAGATTTCAAAGATTCTATTTCAGATGAAAAAAGTCACTACTTTAAAATTACTTTAATAAGAAATTAGAAAATAGTTGACACTTCAGAATTTATGCTATTATTTCCCCTGAGGGGACCCAAATCTCCATACATCAAAAAACTCTTATTTAAAATAGCTTTCCCCCTTGTCCCCCAAATTGATACTTATGTCAATAAAATATCCCAAGCAAATTCCCATGGGCATATTAGCCAGGTTTAGAGTTAATAAAATGTATGTACAGCACCATATTAAAAGACACAATGTGTCAAAATGGTAACATCAAAACTACAGAGTTTTTTATGCTACAGAAGCGTTTCTATAATCGGTATTTTCTTGTAATCTTGAGATTTTGGTACAGGGAAATGTTTTATCTAACCACATAAAGAAAAATCTCTCACATATGAGTTCCGCCAGTAGAAAATTAAACTCTTTTATATTTCACTATTGGGTCATAGCATACTCTCAGGCATCAAAATGTTTTCTGTTGAAGCGAAATTGAGCAGAATAATTACAGCATACTAAATAATTCAGGGCTCAGTGGTTGGTCTGTGGTACGAGTTTATGTGCCCTACATAATGTCAAAAGTAAATTAGATTCCAGCTCATGACATTTAACAAGAACCTGATGGACAGGTAATTTCTCGTATACTTTTGGTGTTTTATTTATTTTAAAACAAATATAACTGCATTTAAAATATGAGAACTTTCTAGGGGTTTTTTTTGAGTTAACCTTTGGAATAGTTTTAATTAAGGTCTTTTCAAAATATGGATGTGCCACTTGCAAGTCTGTGCTATGTTAGTAATTTTATTCTCACAATAAGACATATTTTTTCCCAGACAATTATTTTTCCCAACAACTTATTCAATGCATATGGTAACTCTTTACTGTTCTCTTAACTGTTCATATGTTACACTCAACAACCCATGCATGCAGGTAATTGCATCTTCACTGCTGATATGATGTAGTCAGCAAGAAAAAAAATTAATTTGAGCCATTCAAATTCTATGTTGTTTACTTAAAAAAAACCCCAAAACCAAATGTGCATGCATTTCCATTGGATTAAGAACCAAAACATAGCGAGCAAAAATACTGAAGGTGAATTTAACTAAATCCTAACCCGCCTCCTAACTTTGGGTGCTAGATCAGCTGCCATTTCACTAAGCATAGAATAGAAAGTGCAGATCCTTGTGTCTTAATCTACAGTTGTTTGTGTAACCATCAAATCAAGGGACTAAGAGGGCCTTAAGGTGTAAGGTTAGGCATGTGGTTTGACTAAAAAACCCAGTTTGGGGACATTGTAAGAGATGAATCCAATATCCCGAAGGAATTCTGGCACAGACAGGGTTTGAATTCAGTTCCAGCATGGCTTCACCTGAGTTATGTGACTTTTCCATTGCCCGTTGATATTTTTTGGCTCATCTTACCCATTTTTATAACCGACCAGAAAATTACTGGAAAACAAGTCATGCATTAGAGAATTATCCTGTCTCCCTTCAGGAGGATATAAGAAGTAAGCTATTGCTCATGTTTACAAGAAGCTTGGATGCTGAGTAGAGAGGATAGATATAATTTCTATACAGAATTAACAGGAAAAGGGACAATTCAGAGACCACAAGCCTACAATTTTGCTTTGAAACTGTGTATTTCAGAATACCAGAGTCTTTATGTTAAGGTCTTGATCATCATTTCAGTTCTTGGGGATTAGCAGCACTGATAATATCTAAGATAAAAAATTCTTCCTCTCTGTTCTTGTGACATATGGCGACATACCAATCATTAGTCACTTTAGTAAATGCAATGTTGCCTGGCTGATTTTTAGCTCACAGCACAGTATACTTAAAATACGGCTCTCTTATCCATAGCCCATTCTGTATTTATTTTACTTTTGTGCTGTATCAATTACCTATTGATTTTCCTCTCACTCTCATCCATATGCCAAGAGCTTTTCATTGATCGGAACTGCCATTCCTCCTGCTTTCTTTCTGCTTTCTTCAAAGCAATCTTTGCAAACAAGAGTATTTGTTAACCTCTATCTTCCTACAAATCAACACATGAGTATGCATCTTCCTTATGAGTCACAGCCTTTCTCTTTATTCGTTGTTTACGCACGTTTCTGTAGCAGTTAACAACAGCCAAACTCCAGTCAGTCAAATAACTACAGTGAGTTTTGTATTTGTATTTGTTTAAGCACAGGTAAATGCAGCATTTAATCTACCTATTAGCTACTTTTAAGATATTTTAAATACTGGTCCTTTAAGTTATATCCACCTAAGAAAAGTAAGCTAGAACTCATTCTCACAGAATGTCTTTCTGGAAGAAGTGATTCTAAAATCAGCTGGAAACCAAAATATTTCTTTCTTCCTGTAAATTTACACCTAGCTAGGACAGAACATATATATCCATTGGACTTTCCAAGTAAGGAATACTACAGTATCAATAAAAATCTGTCAGCCTACTGACAGTATCGCCTTTAAAGAGGCATGAAAACGACTCATAAGCTAGTTTTGCACTACTTAATTTGCTTGAATTTGTTTCAATGCATGTCCAGTCAGCATTCGCGTAACAGACCTGTGTCTGTACATTCTTAATCTAAGGCCTCGATCTTAGCGGTAAAACAGAAAAAAACAGTACTAGAAAGAGTTGGGAATACAACTCAACTCTTCAGGTGTCGGCTCTCCTCCACTCCTTCGGGGCCAAGCCTGAGGGCGGGGCCGAGCTCCGGGGACCAGCGGGTCGCGGACTGCGCGGGGCGGGACGGGAGCGGCCGGCGGGAGCCACCTGCCCTCAGCGCCTCCCACCGCCCTCCCCGGGACCGCGCCCGGAGCTCGCGAGCCGCCGCCTCGGCCCGGGGCGAGGCTTCCTGCGCTCGGCCGCCGCCGCCTTCCGCGGGAGCCAACCCCGGGCTGCGGCCGCCCGGCGGGGGTGAGCGGGAGATCGCGCCTTATGCAACCGGCTCAGGGAGCGGCCGCCGCCGCCTCGCCGGCAGCAGCAGCCCGGCGCTGTGCGTGAGTCCCGGGGCCTCAGCCGTGCTCGGGCAGCGCAGGCACTCCCGCCCCGCTCCCGCTGGGCCGTCCCGCCCCGCCCCGCAGGTGCGGCGAGGCTGAAGCGGGCGGGGGCTCCGGCTGTGCCGTGCCGTCGGAGCTGCCTGACTCCCTTGCTTCTGAGCGGTGTTGGCCCAGGCGTCCCGCTGTGGAGGAGGAGAGGGCGGGAAGAGCCTCAGCCCCTGCCGCCCTTCGCCTCTGCGCCCTGCCCGGCCGTGTGCCCGGCGGCCCGGCTGCGGGAGATGCGTGGCTGGGACGACCTTTACCCGCTCCCAGTGCCGCCCTCCTGGGTACCGGGGGCTGCTGTCGGGATTCTTTCCTTGCACTTCATCCAGAAACTCCTCTTCCCCTACTTCTGGGCCGACCTGAGATACCTGCTCAAAGTGTTTACCTATGGGCTGAGAATGAAGATGTACCGGCTGCAAGGGAGGATTGTCACCGTCCTGGACAAGTTTGTGAAGCTGGCGGAGAAGCAGCCCCACAAACCCTTCCTCATCTACGAAGGGACCGTTCACACCTACAGAGACGTGGACCGGAGGAGTAACAGGATAGCACAGGTCTTCCTGCAGCACGAAGCTCTGAGGAAGGGAGACACGGTGGCCTTGCTGATGGGGAATGAGCCAGACTTCATCCACGTGTGGTTCGGACTGGCCAAGTTGGGCTGTGTGGTGGCGTTCCTCAACTTCAATGTCCGCTTCAGATCTCTCCTGCACTGTGTCAGTAGCTGTGAGCCCAAGATACTGGTTGTGGGAGCAGGTAGGGTATACTCCTCATTCCTACACCCAAAGCTTTTAATGTCACATCTCCCACATCCCTGGCCCTCCAGATAATTTGTTAGAAACCTGATTTACAGATGTTCACAGAATGAAAGAAACACAGAGCTGGAGGGGGCTTCAAGATGTTATAAAGCTTCAGCCTTTCAGACAGAATCAATTATATCCCTGCTTTGTGAACACCCATTTAACCTTTTCCTAATAAATGTGTATTGCAGGAGAGTTTTCAACATCTAAGTACAGCCTGTTCCAGGTGTTTAATTGCTTCAGTAGAAGTGTCTCTGAAAGCATTAAAATTATCTATTAAGAATAATTTTCCATTACTTCTCAAATAGTCAAATTTAATCTTATTTAAATCATGTACTTTATTCTCTTGTACAATCTGCCCATCTTTCTGCTGATCAAACACACTGCAAAACTGGATGGTCTAAGCTTGGACTGTACAGCCTCTGCTATTCAATTGTTTGCAGAGGTATGACAGTTTTCCAAGAATAAGGTTTCGGGAGTAGAGTACATAGGAGGTGGATTCATAATAACAAACTTACTGTTGGTGTTGGATTGTAGAAGAAATTGCTATGTTTGAGTAGGTATGGTAGCATGTGTGTGGTGCAACTTTCTGGAGTATTATGTTTTTGTTAAATGCTTCAAAAGAACTTAAAATCTTGTTGTAGGCATCCTGGGCATTGTATGTTCAAATTTGGCTTAATTAGATGGGTGTATAAACTGAGGACAGATCCAAAACATAAACTTGCCATAGCATTTATGATCAAGTGGAAGTGAACCTGCAAGGCTCAAAGTTCACACAGAATGCACTTGCTTGGAAGAAAATATATCAAAATATTGCATATTAATGTTGTCCCACCTCTTTTAAAGTATTGTTTCAAGTCTGCTTTGCCTTTTTTCTGTTGCACACCTTCTTACTTCACTACTGTTACACAAGTTGTGGGGTTTTACACCCGTGACACCTGAATAATACAATTTTCTTCCATCTGTTCTCTGCTGCTACGAAGTTGAGTTTTCAAAAATACATTTAAGATTTTTCCCTTGCACATTTTAAAATTATAAATCTTCTCATTCAGATTCTATATGGTTTGCTGGTTTAAGATGTTTGGTAATTAAAACAAGCCAGTGAAACAAAAGCCAGTTTAAATATAATCCGAATACATTATAACAAGGCTTCTGAAGCAATAGCTTTTCATTTTGCTTTCTTACTTAATTTTTAAAAAATCTTGTTTAGCTTCTTCTTAAGAATATGTACTTTTGAGTGTATGGATTGAGGAAGGAAATGTTCAGGAACTTTCTGCTCATTGGCTTTGGCAAGGGAGAAAGTTTGGATCAAAGCTTGTATCTGAGAGAAGTTTTTATTTAGGTTAGAGCTAACTAATGGATGAAAAAAGCATTTGCAGAGGAGGGCTGGGAAGTGTATTTCTCCACTCTTAAATTGCTACCAGCAGCTGGTGGTAAGAGCAACTGCATTGAGCTGGGTTCTTCTGGGAGTCTGCCTCTGCTCACAAGGGAAGAGCTGTATGCAGACAGCTGATACAACAGAAGTACCAACAAATTAGTCTCTCAACTGGTATTTTACATTTTGGGCTTCTTACTTTATTAATGGCTTTTAGTCTCTGCTGTAAGTCTGTCAGTCCCATGAGTGTTCTCAGTAGTATTCTTCAGGACTTAGAGGCTCTTTTTTATTTTTATCTGTGAAAGCAGTTAAAGTTGTTAGGTCCTCAGCTACTGACCATGTCATACAGGAGCCCCTCTAAAGGAATCCAGATTTGGCAACTGAAAGTTTATACACAGACCAGTGACTGTGAGGCCTGACGCATACCACTCTTGAAAGAAACATATTGAACGTAATTATTATAGATAATAGTTTTCCTGTAATATTTATAAAAATTGCAGAGCAATGTTTAACACTGGGGTTTTACACAGTCACATAATTCTTAGAGGTCTATTAAACATCTTTTCATCCAGTGTTAGTGTGAGTATCAAGGGATTCTTCCTTATCAGTAGACATGAGTTGTTAATTTTCCTCTTGTGGCACCATTTTCACAGAAGTGTGGGTAGTTTGAACATGGTATATTTTTTTTTCAAAGTATTTACACTAAAACCAATCCACTTGTGGTCTAATATTTATCATTGCTGTAGACAGGCACTGTGTCTGGCAACTAAGACTTTTTTTCTTTATCAGAGAATAGTATGTTATGGCAGTATTTCTGGATAGTGAAATTCTTTTAAAAATATATAGAGTTTTCACTCTTCACAAAGAAATGCAGGTTAACTTAGCTATTCTATTTCTTGCTATAGTTACAAACTATATCTTCAGTGTTTTGGATGACCTTTGGTCTTACTCATAGACTTCAGCACAGCAGAAGTTATCCCCTTAACAATTTGACTGCCTGCGCTCAGCGAGACCAAATTTACTCTTGAAATTCTTGTCTGTAATAGCACATTAGACCAGGAACCTGTATACAAGTTCTACTGTTATATCTTACTGTATATCTGGTTAATATTAAGGTTTCATTTATGCTGAAGGGAACCTTCCACCTTCAGCTGCTGTCTGAAACAATTCCCACCGATGACTGTTTATGGTGAAATCTTTCCTGTTCAGAATGGTGATGTAACCTCCTTTTGTGTGAGGTCATTGCGTCTTGAAGCTTTTTTGTACCTCATTTTTGAAAACACATTTATTTTTTACAAATGTGATACCTCCATACAATTAGACTTGATACTATTTATGGTTGCATTGTCTTCCGTACCTTGTTCCATTTTTCGTGGTGCCTCTTGTAAGGTCACTCTCATATGCCGTGTTTTTACTCCTCACTTTTGTTGAGTGCTTGCATATTTTTCAGGCGTTGTGGTTTGGTGAGCCCATCCAATTAGTATTACCTTGTCTTTGCTTCAGCACTTGGAATCAGGCTTTCTTCTGATTTGACAATTCTCTCATACTTGGATTGCTTTTTCTAACGTTGATTCAGAGTGTTTCAGTAGTATATAAGTTTTGTGCATTTTATTTTGCCTTAATGTATTCTATGAACTCAGCAACTGAATGTGTTATTCTTAAGCCCCAGATATGTTATAAAAACTTCAAGGTTTCTTCCTCTTGTTGGTTTCTTATATGAAATGGCTATCTCTAAAAGTGTGGGGTTTTTTTTCTATGACGCTGATGCTCTTTTAATTCATTTAGTGCAATCAAGTAAATTTTTTTATGTTCTGTTCCAGGCTCTGGCTAAAAGGAAAATAGGGATTCTATTATTTGCTAATATTTAGTCTTTCTGTTTCTTTCCAATAATTCCATTTGCCTTTGTGTCAGAGACAGAGAGAGTCTTTTTACTTTAACTACTCTCATTTGTCTGCTATGTTTCCAGAGTATTTAGCTGTTGGTTTAATTTGTTGCTTAACCTTTTCACACTTCGATTCCCAGAAACATTTTCTCCCACCACTCCCATTTTGGGGAATGTTTCTTGAAAGAGATTCAAAAGCTAGAGTTTCAAACTGCATTTTTAATAAAACAGTAGGTAACTAACTTGTAAGTCAATGAGGAACTTGTGAAAAAGAAACAAACTATATGCTCTTCTCTTTTAAAAGATGTACATTTCTTACTACATGTTGTCAAACTATGCCACCCTTAGTTGTTTAAAAGCTGCTGGTTAAACAGAGGAGGCAAGGCGCTACTTAAAATGAAGACATCTTTTAAGGCAGTATGTCCTTTTTGGGTAATATTTCTATTGTTCGAATACTTGCTTGAAGACATTGCATCTGTTGTATCATTGTATCTATAGCAGTGTAACAGCAATACTACTGCAACACACGCAGTTTAGTGACCCACCAGAAATGCACAAATCAAATTTGTTTGCCAGGGCATCTCTCGTCTGTTCCTACTGGGAAGAGTTCAGCCCAGATTAGGACATCCCAGATTGCCATCATGACTTCTGATGCAACGATTCAGCTGCTAAAGGATTGCTTTCTAAACTCCATGAGATTGTTTTACATCAGTCCTGATAACAAAGGCTATTAAGAGTGTACATGCTGCATGGACACGTGTGGGCAGCCTGCTCTACGTGGCTCTGCTTGAGCAGGGAGATCATACTGAGGTGACCTCCAGAGGCCCCTTCTATTCGCAGACATCTTGTGATTTTGCAGTTCTGTACAGAGGTATGCCTCCCAGCTGTATTGCATTTTTCTAGCCAGGGTTTTTTACTCTTGAGGCACTAGCAGTGCTTGCTGCTGCTGCTGCTGAGTGTATTCTGAGCTAGACAGAAGCATGTCTACATCCCAGAGAAAGAGAGTAAGCAAAGTATTTTTTGGTATTTGTAGATTTAAGTCATTTGATGTTACATACAAGTAGAAGTCTCATCTGTCATGTTAGTCACTAAATTAAAAAAAAAAAAAGAATTCTATCAAAACAACCTTTTCCTATCCATTTGGAATAAAAAGCTATTTAGACCTCAACATTTAGTACAAGAGAACCACAGAAAACCTGTGGAAGATACCTGCTCTGTTAGACACCATATCTCTTTGATCACTTGCTCTTACTCTAGTCTGTGTCTTTTCTCAGACGGTCTTTAAGTGGAAAAAAGAGCTGACTGTGATTTGCAAGGTGGTTTATATTTTGTTACCTTTACTGCCTTCAGTGGCACTTCAAGATACCAGCACTGATCCTGAGCCACAGCTGACTTTTTCTACTATTATTACTTTGTGAGAAGCCATGCTGAGTCACTTGGGAGATCAAGTACAAGTAACAATTATTTTCTGAGGCCAGACAGTGTGGAGAAGAGTCCGGAATTGATATAACTTCTTGAGCATATCAGCCAGGGTTAACATCAAAGTTATGTAAGAACCATTACATGGAGTTTTCTTTCTGAGTAACTTTCTGTTCAGTACAAACTGATCTCATAATCTTAATGTATTCCTTTCATCAGCGTGGGACTGTGTCTTTGCCAACAGCCTGCGTGATCTCTCTGCTAGAAAATAACATGAAAAACCTTTGTGCAACTAGGACATTAGTTCAAAACATATTTTCCTTGCTTTCTCAAAAGGTGTAACTGAGTTATGTATTCATGTGAATATAAAGTAACAGTTTCACAAACTTATGTTGAATAATGCTTTAAAAGTAAGAGGAGAAAAAAAGCAAATGAAAGCAGAAAAACATATCCATCCTGATCAATTCCGGGTATTTTTTCCCAGTAGGAGCCAAATAATTAGCAAATGGTGAACATTTATATATAAGCAATGTAAACAACACAGATGGAACTTGCCAAATTTTGTATGAGGAGACATTTCTCCCTAAACAAGTAACCCCAAATCTGAATATGCTTTCATAGTGTAAAAAATAATTAAGTATTTGAGTGAAACTCCAAGTTTAAATAGCTGAGTTCCTTTACTGTAATTGCTTTTCTATATGAAGTGCACATACAAGGTACCTCTAGAAATATACAAATTACAGCTCTTCCAAGAGGGCTATCTTCCTGACTGGTGGAAAAGGTGATATGTAAAGACTAGACAGCCGTACACAGAATGTCTGGCACAGAAGTTTTCTTGTTTGGGGAACAAAATGTTAGTAGACCATCATTAGAATTATTATTTGGAAATATGTTAGTACAACTGAGAGTCATCTCCAAACACTCCCTCTCATGTGTGTTCCAGAAGTAACTTTCAGTTTCTGGCACTTTGAATACAGCTGTTTTAACTTACCTTTTTTTATTCAGGGAATCATTTTTGTTTCTGCTGTTCTGTGCTATCTACTGAGAAGTTTCTTTCATTATAACTTTTAATTACAAGCTGTTCACATATTGTTCCAAGTACTAGATTCCTGAGCACAGAAGAAAAACTATGCTGTGTAATCATTTAATTGTTCAATAGTAGTAAAAAGCTCCAGAGTCATTGGTTTTAAGAGTGAGTGTTTGGAGAAAAAATTAAGTGTGTATGTTTAATATGATGATTCATCTTAACTATTTTGGGTAAATATGTTTCAGTCTACTAAAAGGGAACTGTGTCCTCATGTCATTCTCGAATCTTAAATGAGCGTGTCTCCATAGTTAAAATTAATAGCTCCCATCTTTCTTCCTTTGGTGCACAAAAAGGGGAAAATAGAAAAAGAAGAGGCAAATCCTCTTCTTTTTGACAGGCTTGCATTGTAGATGAAGCCAGTGCTTTAATAAAGAATGGCAGAGAATGCTATATTCTCTTACTACTTTCGAAAACAGAAATAGAACTCCAGCTACGTCTAACACCTCTGTTTCTCTTGCTAGGTTCTCAGTTTAACTTGTACCTACACGTGCTACCCTTAGTATATTTGAGAGACATATATGCATAATAGGAAGACAAAAATCAGTGTAATAAGGTAGTACGTACATAGTTATTCCATCACACTTGGTTTATTAATATGTGTTAGAAATAGCACAGTTGTATTTTTCTATTTATTGTGCAAAAAATGTGCCATAATTCTATAATACAACAGCTAGACAGAATTAATATGCCAATGAACCTTGACATTCATGGCATCAGGTTTCCTGCAGTTAATACTACTGTTCTTGACATTATTTTTTATTCAAATTTTTTCATTCTGTTGCTGTCTATAATGGGACTGTACTCCAGTGATTCAGACAGGATGCTATCCATCTTTCAGGTTTTTAAAGTTGTTTGGGTGATTCCTTCCTGAAATCATTCTGCAGTACTAGGAAGTTAGAAAACAAAATTTTTAATGTTACACTGTTTGTAGCGTTAAATAATTGTATTTGATTTATTTGTAATCGTTGTATTTGATTGATTTGCCAAATGTTCATGAAATATGTAACACTTGTACTCTATAGGCTTTAGGTTTGTAAAACATGTTTAGTTGATCACAGTAGGCTATATATCTGTAATACCAATAGAGATTTGTATGTTATTAATTAAAAGAACTACATCAGTCTGTCATTAAGAAAGCAGCTTTCCGAAAGATTAAAAACCTTCAGTTGTTTTGGCATAAAATTTATGCATATGGTGTCCATATTTAATATTTGTGAAGTGAATTTGGAGTTGATTTCAGGATTTCAAATGCTGGCTCTGGCAATGCCTCATTGTGAGGTTCTGGGTCAGTCATGTCAACTTTGTTTATTCAGGTTTATTCAACTTTGTTTATTATAGGAATTGAGATAATAAAATAAATTTATACCCACAGGAATATTTGCAAGATTAATTACTTAGGCTGAGATGTATCAAAGCACTTAGGTGTAAATGAGTTCTATTGAAAGCGGGATTGTTCCTGTTCTTGGTATGTTTCCTGGATTAGTACTTTAATGACTGTGCAGTCTTCTGAGAAAGTGACGTTGTAAAAATGCTTCAAAATATAAATACTAAATAGATTATTTAATGATTGGCCTCTTTCTATATAT
>VWZV01003068.1:359-36340 GCA_013397155.1 Irena cyanogastra | reverse complement strand
AGATGGAGAAAGAGAGAACAGAATTAAATTCCTGGAATAAGGGAAATAGCTAGAGAATGGATAAGAAAACTTAGTACATACTATATTGAGGAAAGGGAAAATAAATATAATGAGATCACCTCATGTTTCACCTGCTATTTTTTTAATGGAAAGCACTCAGCCAGATTTTGTTCAAAATGAAAGAAGCAAACAGGAAAGTCAGAGGGATAAATCATTACTTGTTTCATCCAAAAAATTCCAAACTAGAAACAAAAACTCTCACTCTGAATTGCAGAACTAAGAAAACTCAGTTAAGTATCTGCTTGAAAATAAAAATTTGCATGTCATGTTAGAATGTCTAGATCTATTTACAGAAAAGAATAAACCAAATATCAATTGGTAATCTTGATAATCATCTATTAAAATTGTCTACAGATGAAAATATATTCACCTAATAAACTCCCAGATAAATTTGATTGAATAATTAATGTATTTCAGAACCAGTGACTTGGCAAATACAGAATGACAAAATTAATGATATACATGGAATGTATTGCTCTTTTTTTTTTTTTTTGAAAGGTCACCCCAAATTGNAAAACTAGGAAAAAGTAAGATATTATTTTGGTTTTAAAAGCAATCACAAAGAAGATGTCGAAATTCATTATAAAATAAATTTTTTGTGTTTATCCTTAACACATCTGATTACTTTACTACTATTCACAAATACAGATCACATTACTTCCATGTACTTCCACAAGAAAAGAAAACACAGATGCCCTCTTTTTGCTTACATGGGAAAAATACTGAGAGGCTAAGCTGTTTAAGCAGTTACAAAAGAAATCTGGGGCGATGCTGGCAACACAAGTTTCCTATTTCTTATTCTTTCTTAATCACATGATAATCCTGCTTTATCAATCCACATGTCAATTTAAAAGCAGTGATTACAAGTCGTCAATTGTGATGATCCAGTATTTCAGTACAATCAAAAAAGACACACAACTGAACTTCAGAGAGGGTTCAGAAAAATCACAGTAGCCTGACTTTTAGCATAAATGGTACTGCTTGCCTGATATAATCCAATACTGTTGATTCAGGAAAAATACTTATAGTCACTGTAAAAATACCTGCTGTGCTCACTTTGCCTAGTGTGTGCTACAGAATACACACACTAAACATGAAATAATACACATATTATTTCACTAAAAACCTCCAGAGATGCAGACAGTACAGTTACACTGTCAACATTTTGAAGCAAGATCAGAATACATACCACACTTTTGCATTTGCTTCTCTGCTAAATCAGTTACTTGTTTTCAGTCAGGATGCCAACATCATTCTAAAGTTTCAGAATTCAGAGATTTACACAGTTCATAGCACACATTATAGAAGTATATTAGGTGCTACTCACAAGTACAGATATTTAAGACTTTGAGTGACATTCATGTAAATTTACATTAGAAAGTTCAATAAAAGGCTACTAAGTTGCTAAATAAATCACCAGGTTTGAAATGCAGGTGCAATATGCATGCTCATTTTGCACTTATCTGTAAGCATAGATATTCTAGCACAATTTCTGTCCACACACACCACCAGTGGTTTTCTCCGGCAGCTCTTCATTCAGTGAATAGATATGGGTGAGACAATGTCTACCTGGAAAAGCTATTTTCTTCAGGCACATGTAATTGTTAATCACCTATGAGATGTTTGTTCTTATTGCTTTACTGAGCACCAAAGAGGCAGAAGTCAAGTTTCAAGGCAGCAGCCACATGAATAAACCCAGAAAGCCTCTCATTACTCCACCTGCAATCATGCACAACATAAACTTGGTGTTCTGCAACTAGTAACATGTTTCATATGGAAGGAATTTTACCATATATTGGTGCCTTTCACAGTTTTGAGGGGTGATAGAGAAAGAACTAAAGCTGAGGTCTAGACAGAGAGGTGTGGATTAGGTAAAGTGACTTAAAACCAGTATGGAATTAGCAACATTAAAACAGAGACAGAAGACAAGGATTTGAAGGACAGACAGTTATATTTTCAGGAAAGGGTATTTCCTGAGAGAAATATCACTGAAACAGTCAAAGAGGTTAAATGGCAAGACAAGATCACAGACAAAAAGATTCTCTGGACAGCTGAGTACAGGAAGTAGAGATAACATGTCTTGACTAAGAGACCAAAGAAAGAGTTGAGGAATAGAAGAAAAAGTAGGTAAGATGGAGAAAGAGAGAACAGAATTAAATTCCTGGAATAAGGGAAATAGCTAGAGAATGGATAAGAAAACTTAGTACATACTATATTGAGGAAAGGGAAAATAAANACAAAATTAATGATATACATGGAATGTATTGCTCTTTTTTTTTTTTTTTAGATAGTACTCCCAAATGCAGGTGATAAACAGGAATCAAAGGACAAAGCATGTGCACTATGTATAGGCTTTAGTAATGCAGTTTGTGGTAGAATTAGCAACAATATGACTGGATAGCAAATAATCACCCAAAGCTCTTCAAAATAAAATTCTGCTGCACTCAAACATTTTATAGGTGCCAAGCCGTACAAAGACCTATTAGGAGAATTGCTTAGACCAGCCATGAAAGCATAGCAAAATTACATGCCCTTATTTAAAACTGCCATTCACATAGGTCCATATTTTAGTCCAAGTGTCTGTAGATGCAAAACAGAAGTAGTCAGGGTGATAAAAAACCAGAGTATTAAGAGTGAAGTTTTAACCATCTCAGCTGTGGCTGCTAACCCCATCATACAACATAGAAATAACTCAGTAGGTAGTTTAACACTAAGTCAGGTAGAAGTGTCACAGAATCACAAAATTTTTGGAGTGGGAAGGGGCCTCTGGAGACCATCTAGTCCAACCCCTGTGCCGAGACAGGGCTGTAGTAGCAAAGCAGACTAAGATATTACACAACCTACTGGTAGTGCAGCTTTAGTGCAAATATCATTNTTCTCTGGACAGCTGAGTACAGGAAGTAGAGATAACATGTCTTGACTAAGAGACCAAAGAAAGAGTTGAGGAATAGAAGAAAAAGTAGGTAAGATGGAGAAAGAGAGAACAGAATTAAATTCCTGGAATAAGGGAAATAGCTAGAGAATGGATAAGAAAACTTAGTACATACTATATTGAGGAAAGGGAAAATAAATATAATGAGATCACCTCATGTTTCACCTGCTATTTTTTTANAGACCTATTAGGAGAATTGCTTAGACCAGCCATGAAAGCATAGCAAAATTACATGCCCTTATTTAAAACTGCCATTCACATAGGTCCATATTTTAGTCCAAGTGTCTGTAGATGCAAAACAGAAGTAGTTAGGGTGATAAAAAACCAGAGTATTAAGAGTGAAGTTTTAACCATCTCAGCTGTGGCTGCTAACCCCATCATACAACATAGAAATAACTCAGTAGGTAGTTTAACACTAAGTCAGGTAGAAGTGTCACAGAATCACAAAATTTTTGGAGTGGGAAGGGGCCTCTGGAGACCATCTAGTCCAACCCCTGTGCCGAGACAGGGCTGTAGTAGCAAAGCAGACTAAGATATTACACAACCTACTGGTAGTGCAGCTTTAGTGCAAATATCATTTGAAATACAGTTTTAAAATAAAATACAGTTTAATAGTTGTGGAGATTATGCTCTCACTCTTTTCTGATTTGGTGGTACATTTATATTCAGTGGAGTAGCCTCACTCTAAAACTAAATATGCAGAAACAAAGCCAAGTTCATCATGCTGTGAATATGCTAAAGCGTACCAACAACATTATAAGAAGAGAGTTAAAAAAACAGTTGAGAAAAATGAAACTGGTACAACATATCTAATTTCAAACACTAAGAGCAGTATTATAGGAAGTGCTTTGATTTTCTGCCCTTGGATCTATTCAACTGAGACTGCAGCTGGTCCAGTGGATCTCTTTGACTATGTATGAAACAGTGTGTGACTATGTATGAAACAGTGTGTGACTGCATATGAAACAGACTGATGGCTGCAAAATTAAATCATAGCTGGGATAGGATGAAAAAGTGCATTGTCATATAAACAAAGTAGGAAAAATAATATGGATTATTTAGACATATTTTAATGCATGGATTTTATTTCTATCCAATTTTGTGGAATATTTTCTAAGTACTGTTTCATCAGACCAATCCTGCATGTTTGGATGCAGAAGTGTAATTTCAAATCTGTAAGCAATGACTGTTTAGCAAACCTTACCTCAATGTATGGCTAACCTGCTTTAAATTCTATCCTAGCTTTCAGATCTTTCTTCAAACCGCTCATTCATACCCATCTGAAACACATAACTGATTGTAATTAAGCCCAAAATTAGGTCACTATACAACTTGCCCTCATTCTTTATATGTAGATAAATCCAACAGGTCTTAACATACATCTGCAGTTTACTGTACACAGGTCAGTTCTTAAAGCTTGTTTTGGACAGACAAATTTTTGTGTGGCATTAGAAAAACTATCATAATGTGTGCTTCAGTTTGTATTGATTCTTTCCATGTGTTGTCTTTGAAAGAATTAAGTAAAATTTGGACCAATCTAAGCTGTAATTGACTTTTCCAACTGATTCCATATTGTAGCTTTTGGAACTGCTGTGTATTTTAGAATTCAGCTTTGTACAGTCTACAGATACATCATCAACCAAACATTTCTCTTTTTGTAAGTGGTCATTTTTTTCCTGATCCAGCCTTCAAAATCTCCGAAAAAGAACAACTCTTGTGATTTTAAATGTAGGGCTTTTTTTTTTAATTTAGTATATGATTAAGACTATTCTTATGCTGTTTCAATGAACTCTAAAGCAATGAGACAGTTATTTTGATACATTCCCTTACAGTCTAACTGAAGATTTAGATACCTAATTTTAAGCATCAAGACTTGAAGAATAATCATCCTTGTTCTACTTGAGCTCTTCCAGTAGTGTTTGTTTTGATTAGATAAACATAAAATAATTAGGAAACTCTCAATATGAATGTTTGGCTGATTTTGGCACACCTTCCCATGGTCTATTTTGTCATCCTGCATACAGCTCAAAATTTCATGCTGGCATTAACAGCTGTGCTTTTTGTTTCCATTATCTTTTGTGCCTTTTTCATCAAACATGAAACAGGAGAAACTCCTTGGTGTGCTACATCATATCTGTCACATGCAGTGTTCTGAAGAGGAAATGTAGAAGTGTAGAAGTGTAATCCGTGCTATTGAAAAAATTAACAAGTGGAACGATCTGTAGAACATCAAACATTCACTCTACATTGCCTTCCTCCTTTCCTTGCAAGTTTATATGGCTCAGAACAGCACACATGAAAGCATCCTATGGAGCTCTATGGACTACACTGCACAGATCAGAATCTTTAGAAAAGTGCGCTCCTGAGACGTGGGCATTTCAAATGTCATACTTTATCCCAGCTAAGATGAAAAAAGGAAGTTGTTTGCTTTTAAGAATTTGACATACACTTAAAATGAAAATTTAACCACATATTCTTTCCTTAGATATGATTAATTCTTCTGATTTTGTGGACATTGGCTGTACTGTGCTATGAGAATCACTATTGACTTCAATGGACTCGTGGTAATAATAATTAAATTATTAAAATTTTAGTAAACTCACAAATAAGGAAAGTATCACATTTTCATAATACTGAAAATCAAATCATTAATATAATTATAGTCTTCAATTGCACAGTTTTATCTTTCTTTATTTATATTTTTACTTCATTTGAGCCATGCAATCTTTTTTCCTAAATTCAATATACAGCTCAAAACTATGCTTATAGAGCTCTTGCCTGCTTAATTTCAGTTACTGACCCCATTTTAACATAAAAACACTGAGGTTTTGCCCACATTTTCTTCTAGGGGAAACAAGTTTACATTAATTTTCCTGTAGCACCTAATCCAACGGACGTTGGATGTTTTTTGGTGGAACAGTGGTACATCCAGTATTTTAGGTAGATTTCCTGATTTCTTTAAAACAATCAGAGGATTTCTCAGTAAATCAGACTGGAGATACCATGTCCAAATAGACATTTACTCCTCTTGCAATAATTCAACTCAAATATTACCAAACTACTAAACCCCAATAATCTGATTATCCCTAAATAAAGTTTGTGCTACATACTTTATATTGGTTTGGTTCATTAATTTTGTGTGGCCTTTTAGTCAAAGTACACCCGACAATAAAAATTGTAATAATAAAGATTTGCTTCATATCCAGTGTCAAAAATCGTAGGAGAGAGATGCAAGGCAGCATTCAAACTAACCTACGGTCACTGTGATTTTGGTTAAAATGCCCATGATGACAATGACCAATTTTGATAGTGATAATTTAGCACATTGTTCTATTTCTTATGCAGAGGTATTCAGAAAATTGTGTGGAGGTTTAAATCTGAAATGAGAACAAAGTATCTGTGGAAAGCCTTGAACACAGTTTTACAGAAATGTGTGTGATAACTGTTCTATACCTTATTCCCCTCATATTCTCCAAGAACAGTTGATGTTTATGAACTGTCACTGGCTTCACACAAAGACTGTGAGGCATATCTAGCAGTTATCAAAAGAGCAGCCAAAGGTATAAATATGAATATTATTGTTTGAAACATACTTTAGGAGAAAAAGAATAGATTCTATGGTGTCATTAACTTCTGTATCCTGCTACAAAAACTGTAAGAATTGCATGTTTTCACTAAACGCTAGTTTTAACTATTCAGAGTTGTGCACTTTTGTTTTATTTGCTAGTCTTTTGCTTTCTACTTAAGCCAGCTGAGGCATTGTTATGATGATCTAAGTTCTGTTTGCTACTGTGTTAGTGTATTACCTGGAGATCATATTAAAAGAAAAGTGTCTCTTTCCTTTCTTACATTAGTCCCTGTTGTAGCAACGCTGAGAAAAACAAAGGCTTGAGAAAGGGAGCAGAGGAACCCAGAGCATTGGGGAGGCCACTACAACTAGTTCAATACAGAGAATAAGTAATAATACTTCCAAACATGTAATCTGTTGAACTTGTCCACCTTGCTCTTGTGAGATATCACAGTCCTTTGCAACCTCCAACTTGCCTGTGATATCACAAATCCGTGGTGAAAACCCAGCTTCCAGGAACAGGCAGCCTGAGTCTTTGATTATCAATTCTCCCTTTTGAAATAGGAACTTTCTCTGGTGTCAAATTCATTTAAGAGTGATGCTTTTTGTATCCTTCTGGTTTTTAGTGCAACTACCTGGGGAACTAATTTGAGAAAGAAACTGAACACTTTAATTTTGTATGAGAACTCTTTCAATCTGAAGATTACGTAATTTGCACTGAATTCGTTAATGTTTAAATTATTTTACAGCAAATTGTTTGGGAGTTAATACATGGAAACTTTCATCAGCTAAGAGTGTTATACAAGATCGAGATTGCAGGCTCCCAGCTTCACTAATGCCATTCATTTTCCTCATCCTTTTCACAGTATTTGATGCCTCATGCTAGTGAAATCATTAAATCAACAAGAATGTTGAAAAACACTTTTTCCATATTTTGACGTGGGAGAATCCGGAATTACACTTTGACACTGGTTTTACTTAAATGCTTACCAGTAGCTGCTTTGAGTGCCCCTGTCAACCTCCCCCTCTCTGTAAGCTCTTTTCAGCAAAGTAGTGTTGTCTCTCTTATTTTTATCTCATATTTTTAACTCTCTTCAATCTTATTAAATCCTCTGCAAAAGAATATAATGGCCAGATGATTCAGAGGTTCCCATCTGTACAGGAAAAGCTCTGGTACCATCAGTGAGGATTTTTGTATGAAATCCTCTCATCTGGGCAACATTATTGTGCAGTCTATCTGGGAGAATTTATGAAATCATAATTCTTTGAAATTCAAAGGAAAAATAAAACACCATGCATTAAAGAGGGTAAGAGTTTATCCATTACAGGGCATGCCCTGCCTTTCTTGTGAAATAGGAATTCAAAAGCTAATTCGAAAGCTCTGCTAATTTTGAGTGACATTTTTTAAATAGAAAATTATCCTTTTTTCCCCCCATATTTTCTAGTCCTACATCTTTAGAGAAGCACAGCAAATTTGGATTCTATGTATTTGTACCAAAAGGGCTTAATCAGAGAGTTTTCTGTCTCTCTCTTATTTCTGTTATTCTTCTGAAGCATGCACTTGAAATGCCTTGATATGCTGAGTGAGATTGCTCCTCCATTTCCCTCTATTTTGTTGGCTTTATTTTAAGACTGTTGACCGGCAAACAACACGGCTGCTACAAAATGCTCATACTTTTCAACACTTCCCTATTTGCCAGATCAAAATTTACCACTTTGGAGCATCGTGTTTTCTCTTTCCATCACAACTTCTAGATCTCCAAGGACCTGTGGTTTTTTTTCTTATATTTGCTTCCTGTGGTATTATTTGTGCTCACAAATGATCTCTGCTATGAGAACTGTAATTAGAGTAGTGTGCTTCAGCCTCCAGGCAGCTTTGAGTAAATATGAGAACTGTGCTATTTGGATCCCTGAAAATGAGTGCTGCTTCTTTCATCTGGTCTTATACATTACCTGGGGTCTAGAAACTGGAAAAATAAACATAGATTTACTGCTGTCAGTTCGCTACCCCTGCAACACGGTAAACCTAGATACTATAAACTTGAATTACAGCATATTTTATCTGAGCTTTTAACTTGATGGCACCCATATGATCTGTTATAGTCTCTATGGGACCAGCAGATGCAGCTTTGGGACATGAAGCCCAACAGAAAACACCCCTTTACCCAGCTGTGCTTCCCTCTGCTCACCCCCCAACACTCACAATCTGTAGCCTTCTCCTGCAGTCTCCTCCTCTCAAAATAATAGTACTCAAATATAAGTCAATAGAAATATACTGGTTTCAAATTTTTCACCATTTCAGATTTTATTTCTCTCCTAATGTTTGTCTTTGGGGTTTTTCCTGAGCTATGGATTGTTGTTGAAGCAGACCCTCTTAAAACAATATTATGACCAAAAAAAAAAGAAAAAAAAAGAAAAAATTCTTACTGGGAGAAAATTAGAAAACAGAAAGCCACATTTCAATTGGAGACAAAAAACAGTAAATTGAAGTGTTATCTGAAAAGAAAGAAGAATATGTAGTTGATTACACAGTACAAAGAGAGAAAATATCAGTATAGATACTAGAGTGTAGATGGATAAAACAATAAATTTGGCAGAAGAACACAGCTTCAGTGGCAAATACTTACAGGTGTTCATTAAATATAAGAATAAGCTGAGTTAATTCAACAAAGAAAACAGGAAAAGAGGCACAGTTATACCTGGTAGCTACTTACTCAACTGACAATGAAATTGATGGAAGATTAAAATGCAAGATTTAAACTGGGGGAAGTGAGCTTTGCTTGGGTTTTTTTTTCCACAAGTAGGGAGATACCACACTAATCTCTGACAATATCAGACTGTTAAACTAAGGTTTAGTCAGTGTCATAACTATTTCTTATCTCTTCTTGATTTATAGTGAATTCTTAAGCTGTTTTTAATATTAAGTCACTGCTATTCTTGTACCTTTAGTGTTGTTTTACTGTAACACAACAGCTAGAGAGTACCACATTCCACCAAATATGGACTACCACAAAATAACACAGACACAGAAAAAGCCAGCTGGGTATCCCAGCCTACCACATCTATTGGTTCTATAATGGATTTTACAACACTTAATTTTTTTATCACTACTTGAGCTTTGGAGTCCTGCAAGAATTTTGGTATTTAAGACAAACACAAAATAAAAAACACAGGTTGCCATGGTTCAGACCAGTTCTGATTTGGAGTTTCTCATGTACACATCAGTAGCCATAGCTCAGGCTGCCATTCCATTACCACACAACCACTTATAACAAATTCCTGAGCACCTGCTTTGCCTTATGCACACCTTACTCCTTGTCATTATGTTTTTCTCCATAACTCCATACATGCTAATAATGAATGACACTAACATGGGCTTGATAGGAGAGCTGGCTGTCACAGCAAATAGGCACTGCCTTAACAAAAGACAATACCTGAGTGTGTCAGAGGACTTGAACTAATTTTCTTGGTTACTAGTACATTTTAGCTCGTGATTTTTTCTAACAAAACATTGTATACATTTTTCCAAGCTCATCAGTTTTTAATCAAGGGACTAAAGATAACTTGAATTAATGCCTAATACATTACTCTTGGTCCTATTAAAATTCCCCAGTGTTTTTCCTTTGAATTCAACAACAACGTTTACCTAACCAATGCATAAATAATTATATATAAAGCCAATCAAGGGAAAACTTTGCTAATTTATTCTATTGCTAATGCTAAAGAAACCAAAAAGTTAACCATGCTTTTATTTGTAAGAAAAAGCCAAGGTTTTTGCTGAGCACTGATCCTCATTTGCTTACTACTGTCCTCTTTGCATATGGGTGCCAGAGCACCGGACCATGAAAAGCAGGCTCTAGAATAGAAGAAATAAAGAAAAGAAGGGAAATAAAGAAAAGGAAAAGAGATGCTAATGTGTCCTGTTTTAAAGCAGCAGACTTATCCCCTGATTGTCCAACCAATACCCGCTTTAGTGATACAATGTTTTTATAATTGCTTTCAAAATTTATTTCTCAAACAATTTTCTTCCAAGAAGCTCAACACAATTGATAAGGCAGTTTATTAGAGAAATGCCCAGTTAATGTCCTATAATCCAGAATAACACTCCAGTTTCATCTCACTATCCTTTCTTCTTCCTTTTAATATCTACACGTGTTCAGGTCATCCTATACCCTAAGAATATATAGGTAAAAAGTCAAACAACCAAAAAAAATCCCACACTCACTGGGAGAACAGAGGATATTTTATAATTATCATTTAAGTATTTACCATTTAAAAATTATTAAATAACAGGTCACAAAATACAAGAGTGTCATGATTCAATACTACACTGATCAATTCAAATACTCTCCCTTCACTTGACTATGCCTGAAATATTTTCCACTTCCACCCGAGTCAGTTCAACAAAGGGAAACTGATCTTTATGAACTTAAAGTATGATTTTACCTCACAATGAAAAATAGAAGTGATTTGTTCACAGATTTATACATAAAAAAGTGATAATGAAAAGTGTGCAGCTTGCTATAAATACCTCCACTTGCACTACCTACTTCTGTGTACAAGTGCCCAGATTTTTATGTGTACATGTATATATGTACATTTGTATATATGTACATACAAATGCACCTTACTCAGAGTCATAAATGTGTGTTTATTCTCCAGTCTAAGCATGGAGGTTCACTATTGCAAAGACATGTGACATAACATTCTATTCAAAATATTGCATGTTACTTCTTTCATAAAAGATAAACAATTGTATTTTAAAAGTAAAAAATAAAAGGCTCAAAAGTCAGAAAATTAACTCAGAAAAATAATTAGCGATACTTATTCATAACAAAACCATTTTTAAAAAGTAATATTAGTATAAAAACAAGATTTGAAATATGTTTGGGGGGTTATAATAACATTTCAGATGGATTTATGTTGCAGGGTAATTTTGGTTTTTAAGTTACTAATTTTCACTTGGTAAATCTGATATTCCTCAGATCACTACTCATTTGTGCACATGCCCAATGGTTTCTAATCAAATATAGCAAACCACATCAATTTTGCTTTGTTTTCAAAAGTGATGGATGACTTATCTCTGTTCAAGAATGTGAAAATCTACAAGTTTTCCTTGAAAGAAACTTAGATGCAAGGCCAAATTACTTTTATTTTTCATGTAGTACATAACCCCTTGTCAGTGATAAATTTCCCATCTTTTCATTCTCACACAGACATGATTGCCCAGCAAGTGTCTACATAATTTCTTAAGTGCTGCTTCTAACTTTGGATCTCTTAAATTTCCTTTATTATCACTTGAAAATGCAACAGCTACCCTATGATTTTTTTTTTTACTACATTGAAAAGGCTCATATTTTACTTAAAATCATACTTAGAATGAGTAAAGGAAGACTTTACTAAAGACAGACTGTGAACTACATTACTGAAATAAAAATGCAAATAAAAAGGTCATCATAAGCTAAGTGTTTATGTTTTTTGATTAAAACAAAACTATTAATAGCTTCTTGTTCCCTTCAAGTGATCAAATACATGCATATAAAATATTTTCAAGATTCATATTTGTCTAATCAATACATAAACTATTTTTTCTTCCAAATTTGTACAAAAAGCATTATACTATTAATATTTGAGCCAATTGAAATTGATATTGTGAAGTTTCATGGGTTTACATATTACATGCCTTAAAAAACAATAAATCTTACTGTCACACATTGTTCACCCTTTAACACTTTATAGGGTTATAACCAAAAATACCTCATATCCAAACAATTCCAAAACTAGATCTGTCACAAAAGCAGAAAATGTCCTGAGATGCAGTGGACTCACAAGGATCCACAGAATATTCTGAGTCAGAAGGGATCCACAAAGATCAAGTCCAACTCTTATAAAAATGCTTCCCTATAATTTGACTCCCCCTAAATCACAGATATTCTTTGCTTAGAATTAACTAGAATTTACATGTTGCAAATAATTGTTACAACTTACCTTTTTCTTGGCAGCCCAAACTTTTTTGATCTATGTGACTATGTATTTTCACAAAAAATTAAGCACTCTGATTAAAAACAGGCCTACACTTACATTCATTTGGTGTTGTGCTTAGACATTTACTGCTCTCTGACTGTCCAACTTTGTTTCAATTAACTTTTGTTCAAAGAGAGGTTTAAAGCATGGCTTTAGTGCCTCTTTTATAGGTTTCTTCTCACTCTACTCATTGTATTAGTTTCAAGGACTTTGTTTAGACAACAATGGATAACTCTAGGGATAACTCTGCATCTCCCATGGGGAGTAAGAGACTCCAAGGTGGACTCAGCAGGAGCAAGGAACTGGGAATACAGAGCTGCTGCACAGTTTAAGAAATCGTTAAAAGAATAGGGGTGATAGAGAACCCTTCTTCTAGGACAGAAAGGGCACAGTCCAACAGACAAACTATTCAGAAAAAACAGATAGTCAAAAAGCTGTAGAAGTGCCTGAAACTAAGCCTGGAATTGAGGAGTTGCTCATTAGGAATGGGTCTATAAGACCTTAGTCCTGTACTTCTCTTACTAAATCACATCATTTTTAACGTAAAAAAAAATTGAAATTGTCTGTTTTATAAATAAAGCAAATAATTTAACCTTAACTTCCTTTCTCAAATTCCTTCAGAATTAAGAAGAAGAGCTGCAAGACTTTGCTTTAATGCTCAGGTTGTCTCTGCACCTTAAGACCAATGCTAGTAGATAAAGCCAAGTAGGAAAATAACTGCTTTTATGTTAAATACAAAGCTACAGGCAGAAGGTTTTGTAGGATACTTTGAAGGAAACAGTGAGAAGAATTTGGGGAGTCATATATATGGAATGTAAATATAAACATAAATACAAGAAAGAGAGACAAAGGCCTGAAGAAAATACCAGCAGATTTTATTCTTGTACCAGAAGTTTCTGGAACAAAGCAGGAAACTGTAGCTCCTGTGTGAAAAGTTTCATTCTGCACACTAAACCCCAGGCAGCAGCACAGGCAGGCTCACCTGAAGGCTGCATAATCACTTGTTTTCAAGGACTAGGAATTCAGACTACAACCAAAACAAATAAATGAACCCTGGGTTGGAGTAGTGATGCTCAGTGGTTGAAGGAAAGCATCTTGGTTTATCCACTATTGTCACAAAACAAAGTGAGTGGGAATGTAACACAAGTTTGAAAAAAAAGCCTTATGGGAAAAACAAGACTGACAAGATTTTATTTCTGTGTTAAAGCAAAGATAACACTGGCATAAACAATAAATATATATACTTGTCTATAGATTTGGGTCAAAGAAACAATCCCAGGAGTAACACTGAATGTATATTTAGGCAAAGGCCTCCTGACCCCTACTTTGAAATGTTATTTGTCTGCCTTATGAAAGGAATAATTAGGACTTCTTTCAGTAAATTGATGAAAGAACTAGCTTCTTTTTCTCCTGTGTTCCTATTTTCTGATGTTCCATGCCAGTGTTTAGGAAATTTCAATACAAGTAAATTTATCTTTTAAGAACCCTGTAACATTTCTTTGAAAACAATAAAATATAATGGTTAATACTACTTTTGCTTCATGGGATGTAATCCTTAAATTAGTATGTATTTCAGCCTTCAAAATGCATGCAGAAAAACACTGGCATAGGAAGGAGAAATTTCCCTATTTTAGCCACATGAGAAAGTGAAATTCTGCAATGCTATATTCTATAACCAGCTTAAAGGCACATATTTTTTTTTTCCTTTTCCCTTGTCTTTATCTATTTCTGCCATTGAAAAGTGGCATCAGAATAGTAACTAGACAGACTGTATTCAAGCAGGTCTCTCCAAGGAACAGGTGGGGGACTGCCACCACTGCCATACCCTGTCAGACCTCTTAAAGTGGAGATGAGAGAGCTGGGTCTGAAGTCATAAATTCAGGGAATATTTAATTGCTGACTCTGACTGCCTAACAAGGATCTAGAGAAAAAACCGACTTGGTCTCTTCTGGAAGTGTTCAGTAGAATGAGAGACAACAAGTAGAATTTGCAGGAGAAACTCCCAACTACTTGCAAGAAAATTATCCTCAGAGTAAGAGCTGACAAACATTGGAATAGATTGTCCAGAGGGTTTGGACACTCAACTTTGGAGCTATCAAAACATGGGAAATATCAAAATGAAGAAAATATGACATGTATACTTTGAGCTTATGACTTTCTGATTATATTTAAAGATTACATTATAAACATATTAACAATTTAAAGCTTACTAATTAAGTGAAAAGTATTACTAAAAACGAGTAAGAAAATCTTATCCATAAACTCCAAACAAGCAGATAAACCAAAATAGGTCTGTGGGCTAATTTTACAGAGACTTAGAAATCCTAATGTGTGGCAGGTATAAGAACCAATATGCTGGATCTTCAGGGTGGTGTTATATCTTCATACTAGGAGAAGTAACAGTTAATTGACATTTTGTCAATCAGCTATTTTTTCTTACCTTCATTTTAAAAAAACCCAAGAAAATAATTTGTTTAATATTTAAAAAGTGTTTTGTAAATATTGAAACACATGAATTTTTTTTTCCCAAACCTTAGCTAATGCTATTAGGCATGCCACCAGAAAAACGATGTGAAAAGATATTTTTGCAATAAACAAGACCTTCTTGACATGGCTGTCTGAAAGTCTAACAATTTATTCTGACTAGAAATATGCATGGTTCAGATGGTGTCATTATTTGCACTGACTAAAAATAACGTCCTCTTTCTTCATGCCATTAAAATGAGATGTAAATACTTTATTAAAAGCTACACTTGCCCAGTAGCAGCATTGCTCATTTGTCCCTTCAGAAGCAAATGAACATAGTACATGTGTAGCTCTGTGGTCCTATGAATACAGCCCTGCCATCAACACTAAGAGGTCACAGACTTCCTACTGGGTTTGCAAGGCCTCAGGACTAAAGCTTATCAGTTTGCTTTCTTTGCTTTGAACTTGTCTTCACCTGCCTCCAGCCCTCCTTTTGTTATGTTTGGCTCTGACAGCGATTTGTTAACAACCATATAGGCACGTTTATGTGTCCGTATCTTGGGGTGGTACACACATAGCTTTAATATGTGTAGTAGCAGCCAGTAGTTGTCCTGTGTAGAGTGGGGGATTTATGGCTTTACTAGAACAAAAATATTTTAGAGAATTAGAGGCCTGGAATGACAGCAAAGGCTTCCAGAAGGGGCAATACCAGATGCAGGATAGAAGTGTGCTTGTTGAGTACACTGGGCTGGCAATGGGAACTCCTGGATTTACAGGCTACTCACTAATGGTCATGTGAAGAACCAATAATCCAATTTCAGACAAAACTATGAGGTTTGCATCTAACACATAAATTTTACCACAGAGCAGATTTGCAGAACAGTGAAGAAACTAGGAAAGATATCCTAGCAACATATAAGAATATCTGATTTTTTTTTATGTTTTAGCCCAAGGAAAAAGAAAACATCGTGAAACTTCTTGAAACAAAAGAATGCTGGCAACTTGCTATATTTTTCTACGTTGTACCATCTCACTACTCCTTGCAACAGTGAAATATTAAGAATTATTATGAGGAGCATTTAACTGTATGATTACTTAAATGTACATCTTATTCCTGTCCTAATATTGGCATTTTTATTGTTTTTCTTCTTGTAATAATTAAATATTAACTGCTGAAGATGATTCTTAGATTAATCTGTTAAGATGTCAATTAAGAAAAATAAAAAATTCTGACTTTCATTCAAAGGTCTTTGCCTGTTTTGTCTGTACCAAGATACTAAGGATAACATTTGTTTTATCTTTGTTAAGAGTCATGACAATAATAATATCATGGCCAACAGTTAAATGATGCCTAGAACCAAATTCAATTACTATTTAAATATTAATCTAGATATTAATCCAAATAATGGGAGTTAGTAGTAAGCAGTCTTTACATTGTATTTAAGCAAAAATGACCCTGCATGTTTCAATATGCATATTTTAGCACTTCTAGGTGAATCTTGACAGCCCCTACCCAGTTTTCCTTGGTTTTCTCTTGTTTCACAATACTCTAGAGCAAAATTTTATTATAAGAAAATAACCCATTTTTTCTTTGTTCATGCAAACCCATAAAAATCCCAAGATTATTACTTTTCCTGGAAAGCTGACTCATATTTGCAGCCATCTATATCCATAAAATTGTCCAAAAACAGAAATATACTTTATGGTTGAATTTATATTTAAAGTGAAAATATCAGATACTTCCCCTCCACACCCCATACCACCCCCACTCCCATCCCCTGAGAATAGTTGATGAATACCTCACAGGATTGTTAGCTAAGTATAAACAAACAAAACTCAAAGAAATATGTTCTCTTTGTATTATATGCACTAAGAAAAATTCTGATTGCCTTTGATTATGGCTTTCAATTACTACATATTTTAGTGATCCTTCACATAGCATTTTTTTAATATAATCTACACTACACAAAGTAAGTCAGTTGCCTGTTTCAAATACCCCAGCTCAATTCCTCTCACTCTAGTGAGTAGCTTCTTAACTGAATTCAGCTATGCACTAATTAGCACAGAATGAAATATATATGCACCCAACAGGGAGTGCTCCAGATTTTGCCTGTAAAATTTAACAGCCCAACGTGAGCATACTCAGAGTTTTGTAAGATTTCATTTTGTCTTCAATATGCAGAAACTTAGGCTTTCTATCAGAAAATTGCAAAGTGCTATCATGCAACACATTTCTGGAAGACTCTTCTACAGCATCTCCAGAGGGGATTGAATAAAAAGTATTTTAATGTACATTGAGCTCATTAAAGTGTTTCTTCCCTAAAGTCCTGTTTCAACCCAGTTTCCAGAATAGATGAGTTAAAAGTGAGGGAAGACTTTTGCCCCCATGTAGAACTTTTAGAAATGTCCAATGACTACTAATTTATTCTTGACTGCTGATGGTGTGATTGTGTGACTGGGAAGGAGTGAGAGGGTTTGGAGATATTGTGGTCACAGCAGGTACTCAGAATCTCTGAGGTAAAAAGCTTGTGTTATTTTGATTAGATTTTTTTTTTTTGTTAAGGTGTGACTTGACATCTTGGAAATCCTTCCTCTAAAAATACCCTGTTTGTGTCACTACTGTTTCTCTTTGAAATGTATGAAGATTCTAAGAAATCAGTGTACATTATGGATAGTGTCAGATCAAGATTAAAAGTGACTTTCATGATCCTAGTTACAAATTTCTGACATTCAGTGACTGCATGAGCAGCATTTGCTGAACTTTAGACTATGCACAGTTATTCTCATATGCAGAAACATGAGCCTATTCCTGTAAAATATGTGATAAGTTCCAATACAGCCAATACAGCAAAGCATGTGTTGCACTCTTTGGCTTAAAACAGCACTTCAATCCCAGAGAGTTCAGAAAGGCTCAAATGCAATTTTATGTATCTATTCTGACAGGTGCAAAGCTCCAAGCTAGAAGCATTTAAGACCCTAGCATAAGCTCAGACAGCACAGGGATGGTTTCACACAAATAAGCTAGACTTGTTCCACTGGCCTAGTTAGTGGGTTTGATTTTACAGGTACACTGAAAGCTGCTAATACCTGGGCTGAGCCTACACTAGGATGCAACCCAAGACAAGCAGGCAAACCAGGGAGCAGGAATAATCCAGCTGCAGCTCTGTGCAGATCATTTCCAAGATGATAAATTGCTCTGTACAGAGTAATTCTTAATGAAGCTGGTATACAAAGTGGACCCAAGAGGTTTCACTACACAAAACTGCCTAGAGTCAAATCAAACAGCTGCAAGGAAAATATTACCCCATGTACAAAAATTGTAATAATAATTATTGTTCTTAGCCCTAAATACACTTTGAGTAAGATCACATTAGATATAAAAGCAACTGGAAGAGGAAATCTTTCATTTTAAAAGCAAGGTATCTATGAGTAAAATACAGAAAGCACTGTTTATTTTATGGTTTACCTTGCATCTGAACACTTGATACCATTTGTCAACTGTAATGTAAATAATAATAATTTGGCCTGGCACTGGCAAATAGCACTGTTGACATTTTCTCTGGGGAAAAAACCAAACACACCAAAATCCCCAAACAAAACAAAACAACCATCCTCCAGCAAATTGCAGTATACGTTTAGTTTGCATTTGTAATTATTTTATGCAAAAATATGGGTTTTAAATAAAGCTTCATTAATTGCCTATGAATCATTTTTCTACACAATTGAATCAGATTATTTCTGCTGTATTTACTGAAAATAATATTAAGCTGATGTAGATACTGTTTATCTGAAACCACATCATAAAAATAATAGATAGTACTAATAGATAGCTTTACATATCACTGAAAGATCAGTGATCACTGAAAACTCCCAAATGTTACCAAAAAAGCCAATAAATGCTACTTCATAAAGCCTTACCTATTAGTAACACCCAAACCCTTATAACTCCATATCTAAAACTCCTGGCTTCATTTACTGCCTCCTATGAAGTGTGACATGCTTGTCCCACCAAGCAAGGCACAAACACTGTTAAAATGCTTGCTGTAAGGTAACAACAGGGATTAGTTGAAATACTGCAATAAATAAGACACATGTATTCCTGCACAAATGCATAACATTTTTGACTTTGTTTTCTCTCTGTCTAAAGAAAATTGTCTCAAATAAGGGCTAAGTGATTTTACTCTTCTCAATGAGGAATAGAAGTGTCTTAGAAAAAATAATGAAAGACAAGTTGTATAACATGGAGAAATTTAGACTATTATAGTTAATAGAAATGAAGGATCACAGAAAAATCTCGTTTACTCAACTGAGGCTTACTGGGGAAAAAAAACCTCATATATTTCCCAGGAATGGATGGACTACTCTAGTATTAATAGCTAAAAAATGGAGGGGTCTTTATAAATAGAAGGCCATAGGTCTGAAATACTGAGGAAAACAATAGCTCTCCTCTCTTTTGCCCAGCTGCTCCCAAGGTGCAAGATAAGTGCAAGATCCCTACTCCTTGAAGACAACACACCCTGGCACTGGGCCAGGGACAGCCTGGAAAGAGCTCAAGGAGCCAGCAGCCAGCTAAACAGCATCCAAGAGGAAAGGGGTTAGATGCAAAACAACGTGACAAAGAGACAACTCAGAATTTGCCATCTACTATGCAACGGCATCTGTTTCGTAAATCACTTTCATAAATCATATAAGCACTATCCTTAGATGTGGAGCTAGTGCTTGTCAGGGACCTTTGTTTCCCACCTCAAAATCTGTCAGGTAGATCCTCTCTTATGCACTAACCTGCCTTTTTTTTTTTTTTTTTTTAAGTATGTCCAGGGATGGAGATTCCACAGCGCCTCTTAACTACGTAACCAGTCTTGCTTAATGCCGTAAAACTCGCTTAGACCAGAGTAAGCAAAAGTTAAGCATCAATCCCAGCGTGTAAAAAGATGCCTACATTAGCCCGTAATTTACAGGCTGTTTACGTTACATCTCATTAGGAAACTGCTTGCCAGTCAAGGTCTTTAATCCCCTACTGGTTATAGTACTTTATCTAGGCAGATATTTTACGCAAATTCCATGAAATGGTTGTTCAAGGAAATATTTCTCAAAGAATGTTTTCTGTAATGAAACCTCAAAGTATGTTTGAGAGAGTGGAAAAGGCTATTTTGTTGTTAATGCTGAGATTAGAACTTTTATGTCAAGTATCAGGCTCATGAAATACTTCTTGAAGTCAGCAGTACTTCAATATTTTAAATGAGCATTACTTTCATCTTGGATATCTCTTTTCTCAGCTGCTAAGATTTTTATTTTGGGTTCACGGAAAAGTTTGACAGTGACAGCATTCCCTCTCGTTCCTCCATACTCTAATCACTCTTCTGGTGATAATTGCTCAATACTTCCTTTCTGAATACAGTAATTAAAGTTGCTTAGCCATTGCCCTGTCACCACAAGAAGGCATCTTTGCAGAACAGCAGCACCACCACTCTCAGAACGCATGAGGAAAAAATTATGTCAGAAAAAGAAGGATAATTCCCTATTATTTCTTCACTATATAGATAATTTTGTCATTGACTTAATATCTTTAAGGTACCAAAGATACCAGTCTTCATGATATTCTCTTCTATAGGAAGAATTATTTTCCTGCAGGCAGCATGACTCAATCACTAAAAGAATATAATATGCATAAAATAAAAAGGAATGCTATTCAAAATGCTCAAGAACCTTTTGAATTATCCTTGAGAACATTTTGCATTTCAGTTTTAGCATTATCCTTTTAAACTAGAAACAATTATGCAATCTTTCGATAAATAAAATGGAAATATTTTTATCAATACCACACCTACTTCTTTTTTTGCTCGTGAAAAAAAGACTTTTTGCCTTGAAATTGCTGTTGAAATTGCACTCTCCCCAACATTAGCTCTGTTGGTTAGAGCATGGCACTAGTAGCAACATGGTTATGGGTTTGATCCCCATAACACTTAAGATTTGTGTCCAATAATCCTTGTGGGGAAAAAAAAATCTTAGTCTTTTGAAGACAAACAAAAAGCCAAAAATTTTATAATCATACTAAAACATACATCTCGATCTTTTCAAACTTGCCGAGCAACAGAAATCAATGTTCATTCCCACTATCTGCAAAAATCACATTATTTGTATGGGTTCCACATATATATGGATTTGAAAATCCCCATATATATGGATTTGAAAACCCCTATATATATATGGATTTGAAACCCCCCCTCCAAATATGAAAACTAAAGGACTGATTCAATTTCTGCCACAAACAATGAGAAAAAAAGAAAGCCTCTTATCTGCTTATTATACTGCTAGGCATAATTCAAAAGACAATAAAAAAATAGGAAATTTCAAAATAGGAATTTTGAAATAAGGAATTTCCTTTAAAAATAGGAATACTAGGTACGTTATACCTTTACTAGAAATTACCAATTACAACCAGACTTCGAGCTCATAGCAATTGGGTCGCAAATACACATGGTTACAGCTGGTGACTGCATCCAGACTTCTGTTCATGCTGCGTTCATGGGACTGCCCTTCTCCTGGAGATGAGGTTCATCCAGTATTGCCTTGAAAGGCAACACTTCCCTCAGACCAATGGCACGGACCTCCAAAGGTGCTCAGTGCTCTGCTCTGACCCAGTGGCCCAGGAAACACTACCCACCCCTCCCTCAGACTCTCCCTGCCTGCTTGGGAATGTGCTGAATGAGGCACCCAGACTTCCAGGGGGGACATGCCCATTCTTTAACATGAAATCAGGCCTGTGCATTGACTTGCATAACTTCCTAATGACTCAGAGAAGAACATAGAAAACAGAGCTGCTGTACAGCAATTTTGCAATTACAGCTTTACAGCTTCTTATCTCAGAAATATTTACAATATGCACTCACACCTTCAAACAACAGTTCCTTTACAATCTAGGATTAACAATATCAGGACAAAGTCCTGATGGGTACAAAATGCTATTAACTAAATTTAAAAAAAACCAATAATATCAAGCTAGAAGTGGTTTGGTTTTGTGTCTGGGTTTTGTTTTTTTTTTTTTTTTTTCTTTTTCAACAAGATATATGTTCCTAGTAAGCTGATTAACTTTTTAAATTGCTATTGTGCCAGCCTGTGGTTAAAATACTGTTGCTGAAGCAGAGTATCTTCATTGGTATCCTTTTCTCAATTACATGAATTTATTTAAAAGAGAAAGAGTAGAAGGGGTACCAAGAGGGTATGCACACTGAAAGGAATACAGAAATCTGATCAGTCCTCTTCACTTCAGACAGCAAAAAGATCACAGTAATATAATATGGACGATATTTAATAAATCCAACAATGCAGCCCATTATGACTATAAATCATTAATATTAATCACTTGCATTACTCAAATATCAGTTTTGGTAGAATCAAAAGGGTTGGTGACTTCCTTCCCCTTCCTCAAAATTTATATTGTTTGCTGTATTCAGCATTCATTTTTCCTTCTCCTCTCCTGTTCTGTGGGCTTGCCAACACTACTTGACAAATTTCAAATTAAATTACAAATTAAAGCGCAGAGAAAGAGGTGATTAACCATGGTAAAAACTATCTTTATGCTGCTTCAACAGTTTCAGCAGAGATTCAAACCAAGCAATATAGTAAAAATCTAAATATGGTCATTATAATTTCATAAGCACATTATCAGGATGTCTTAAAACTATTGTTCTCTAGAACCCTACTAAGTATAGCCCTTTTACATTTATCAATACATTTTGCAGGTTGTAGTGATGCAAATAGAATGACTTCTCAAAATACTAGGAAATTGTTTTTCTGAACTTCTAACAAGGTTTTTTTAAGTATGGCTCTTCTCTGCAATCCCACATTGCAGTGACGTCCCTATCTCCAAAAACTTTATCCAGTTATCCAGAACCCTGTGTAATGTGTTCTAGGAGAGCCCTCCTCAAGTAGGGAGGTTGGATCAGATGACCCATTGTGGTCTCTTCCAAACTGACCCATTCTGTGATTCTATGACCTGAGGTTTCATAAAACTGAAACTTTTAATTCTTTTCTCTCCATTGTTACAGCAGTTACTAACCTAATGCTTTGGACTACTACACATGCCCTCTCCCCATCGCAAGTGAACATTTAAGTCCTGTTCTTGGGGTTGAGAAAGAAGTATAAAATCCACAGTAGCAGCATGCCAGAAGATGCATGCTTAGGGCATTGAAATGTCACACAGCCCCATAGCAGTGCTACAGGGTAGGCTAGAGTCCATGAACAGCACAGGACAGAGTTTTCGTGCCCTTCCAGGCAAAATCACAAAGGTCTGTTGTTACTTTTTCCAGACACTGTGGTGATGAAGCAAATGATGCTTTACATGAAGATCTTATTGCCAAGGCAACAATGGCAATCCTTAGACCAAGGAAAATTTGAAATTTAAATAGTATTTTTTTTATAATCTTTATTATGAGTGAGTGAATATTGTTTTATACAGCAAGTGTATAAAAACAATGCAACTATTTGCCAGATCTTTAGATTTTATTTCACCAAGCATTTCTATGATTTATTCAGACTGTACACAGTTATACCCTCTCTGCAATTTATGTATTAATCAGGAACAAATATAGCTAAAGAGACATGTTAAAAATAAGGCAAAAATCACTGATTAACTGATGTTCTGGTAAGAATACATATGCAGCTAGTCCTCTGAATGTTGTATGCCAGTCTATCCACTGTGCTCAGATCAATGACTCAAGGTTCATAGACTATTAGGCTGACAGAGGCCAAGCAGACCTCAGTGTGTGAGGTGATTCCACAATTCTGGCTGCAACACATTATGGGCAAAATGAGGATATGACTGAAGAGTGATTCAATAGCCTACTCAGCAAATCAGTCCGTGACTCAGACATTTGAAATAATGCAATGTGCACAGGAGAAAAAAAAAATACAGATCCTTTTCACTTCATTTTTCCCCAAGTCAAACTGCACTGGCAGACTTAGTAAGGCACAGGTTGCTGGTTTTAGTGTTTGATCATGAACAAACTTTTTTGAGGGACAGAAAAAAAGTAAAATAATAAAAGTAAAAGTAAAAAAAGTAAAGTAAAATAATAAAAAAAATTATTAAAAACATGCAAGCATTTAAAAATGTTATTTTGTTGCTTTGAATTTGGAACAAGTATTCTCATCTAGCATCACATCTACTAGCTAGGACACAAAACCAAAACAAGTAAGTGTCATTACCCAGTACCCAAGACTCCATAAAATATGAATGCATAAAGGGTGCGGAATTTTATACTCAATTCTGAAATTTAATCTCCTTATGAATCTGTTTTAAAGTCCTGGCATTGAGATTGTTCACAGCCCTTCACCTCAACTATGCTGTTAGAAGTGAGACGTGTAGAAGCATGCAGTTCAATTCCTGTGACACGTATGCCCTTGTAAAAATTATAAATAGGACAGCTTGGCTAATGAGATATCTTGTAGAAGCAACTTCAAGTCCAAACTCTCATTTGGAAAATTTAATACACAGCTAGACATATGACAGCTCCTTCTTCCTTTACTTATATTGGGCGCCCAAAAATAATAACCTCTTAAAATGTTCATGTAATTAGACCATACAGAGATCAGCCAGTTTTAGTCTTCAAGATAGAGATAACTGCTAGCTTGAGTTAGGTGTTAGCAATGACAAATATACATAAACAGAAAAAAACTGCATACACCATTTTTCTAAGTCCTTATGAGAATGCTATAAAAATAGTAATGTGATAGGAATTATTTGTTAGATTCAACTGTTTGCAAGACAGTGAAGAAGATGTTGTTCACTAAAATAATGAGAAGAAAAGTAATTCTAAGATATTTGTGAAAGATATTCATAATAAGGAATGAGGTAATTTAACAGATGACAAGCTTGCTTCTTGCTAGTCTCAACAGTAGCATTTTGACATTTAAACTGAAGAGAGTCTGTATTTAAAAAATAAGATTCTTCATTGCAACAAATTTACTCTATTTTGTGTTAATTAGAGTTACATATTAGGATTATCATGCTCATGAACAGTGCATGAAAGTTTAATTAAAAGACCACTAAATTATTCATTTTTAATGAAACTGCTAGGAATTCTGCAGAGAAGTTCAACAACATTTATCATATCATTACTCTAATGAACTTCTTTCCAGATAATGAATAAAACTTGTAAGAATTTATAGAAACACCTTAAAGGTTGAACTATCTTCAGATGCATAAGAAAAAAACACACCTAAACACATTCCCAGATCTTAAAAAAGATAAACTTTAAAAACATATTCATGAAAGCAATACAATGAACAAGACTTGTACTTTTCAATGGGAAATGGATCAGATGTGGAAAAGTAATGAAGAGTACCTTTAGAAGAGTATGCAGAAAAAAAACAGTACATAAAAAGATACTAACAGCAGGTGGTACAGATGAACTAGAGAGATCCATTTAGAAGGATAAATATTTTTAATCATTGAAAATTAAATTATCCCATAACTGATTAAAAAAAACCAACAACAACAAAAAAATATATTGGGAACAGAATAGGAAGGATACAAGCTCTTAGCCTTCATCCTTACAAATAAACTAAGCAGAGTGAAAACAGTGAATATATCTTTATCTTTGACAACTTCTATTGCATACCATCACTAGCACCCTAAAGGTGATGGAAGTAGTCAGAAAAACATAGTAGTAGTTCAAATAGGATTAGAATTTGCTTCTGTGATAGGCTTTGTCCTGATTTCAGCTAGGATAGAGTTAACTTTTCTCAATAGCTATTACAGTGCTATGTTTTGGATTCAGAATGAGAATTATATTGATAATACACTGATGTTTTGTGAAGTCCATTTATCCTAAGTCAAATACTTCTTTTTCCCTTGTCTCATACTCTGTCAGTGAGGAGGTACACAAAAAAAAAAAAGCTGTGAGGGAGTATAGCTGGGACAGGTAACCCAAACTGACCAAAGGGATACTCCACACCACAAGATATCATATATAATAGGGTATATAAACTCGGGGAGTTACCCGGAATGGGGAGCTGATTTATTTTCGGTGGTGAGCAATTGCATTGTGCAGCACTCATTGGGGTTTTTTTCCTTATTATTGTAATTATCATTATTATAATTTACCATTATTACTGTATTTTTACTTTTTTTTTTTTTGCAGTTGTTAAACTGCTCTTATCTCAACCTACAAGTTTTACTGTGATTCTCCTCCCTATTCCACTGGACTGGAGAATGGGGAGATGGGGGCTGAGTGAGCAGCTGTGTTGTGTTTCATCTCCAGCTGGGCTTAAACCATGACAGGCCTATTAAAGCATTAGCAGGATTTATTCCTTCTTGGCCCTCAATAAATATAAACTCTGAGAAGATAAGAAACAGTTTTGAAACAGAGTTATAGCACTTCTGATCCCCTCGGTAAGCCCTGTGGGAGCACTGTACTCCTGTACAAGTGCTTCCCCTAGACAAGCTCTCTTGTATATGGCCAGAATTGCATTTGAAAGAAAACTGACTGAAAACCACACACCCCCAGTCTCCCAGTAGTAAAATTCAAGGCAAATAAGGAATGGACAAAATCACAAGGAAAACAAACAGATCTTGCTCATATTTTCCCTGTGTGTAGTGGTATGATTGCAACCTGTTGAGATGGTGAATACCATTCTTTCTTTCGCTGTGAATTGTGAAGCCTACGTGATAGAATTGTGAAGGTTAGAGATGCTTAAATAAACCAAAAAACCCTCAAGATTCTCACTATCACTGAGACATAACAGAAAGGATAATAATAGAGGAGAGCTGGTATTTTACAATCCACTTTTTAGCAAGACACATATCTTGTGCTGAGCCATGGTTAAACCAAAGCCACCAATGTTAATAAACAACTACTCTCCAACTTACGTTTTTCAAGAGACCTACTTTGTCTTAGTGTGATATTTTACAAAGATTTTATCTTTCCCTAGGCTTTCTATCAACCTTAAATGCTGTAGTTTGGGGAGCGTTTTATTGAAGCACCACATCACATTCAGAATTGGTGCTGTTTCCTATACACAAGCTGCCCATCACTATCAAAGACAAGGCACCTGATTCAGCAAAAAATTTTGGTCAGGCCTCATACAGTTATTCTCATTTGAAAATAGTCTGTGATTCCTACTTAAACACAAAACCTAAATGGTCGTGGCAAAAATGTTGTTTCATTTCCAGGACAAGGACTAGCCAAATATTGTGTTAGATTTAAAAAAAAAAGTGGTTCATCATCTCTATCCAGAAACAACCTTTTTCTCAGAGGAATAGGGCCAGATCTACTGGTCCAGCAAAGGTCCATGCCCCCAGTTCCAAACTGTAGCAGGACTAAGCACCTGTTCCCAGTAGGCACATGCACATAGGGCACATGTGTACGTGTACGCAGTTTGCAATGTGGAACACTAACACACCTTTGCATGTGGGAAGCAGCACCTTAGCACACCTTACAGATTGCTGAAGGTTTACACACCCGACCTAATCTTTTTTGTCCACTGAAGCAGGATCAAGGAACCTTCATGCTTTTTTTTCCAGTATCTCCATGCATTATGTTAACCAATATAAATTTTATTTGTAAGAATAGATAAATAAAATTAAGGGGGTTTTTTTTGCCCCCAAACTTTTCCATGGGGCAGGTTAGAATCCTATTTAACATGCTCACCTCCAGCCCTGAAAGTTCTCTTCCAACACGTCAGTGGAATTGTAAGTTCTGAACTGAACAATTTATCCTAAAACATTCAGAAAATAAGCCAGAGTATACTGCATTTTATCACCTCAGTTACAAATGCCTATTGCTTGCGTTCAGGTCTCTGCAAGCAGGGATGTTCAACTCTATTTCTGCATCTCTTAGCAAACTGTTTTATGGCTCTATACAAATAAATAAAAGCAATGTTTTTTATACAAGATATTAACCCAATTCTGAGCTGCTACAAAATCTCATTTGATATTCCCCGTTTTGGAGGGAATGGTAGGATGGCATGAGAGTCTTAAGCCTATCCCATATTAATGACGTCAGTAGAGCTAAATCCTTTATTTTCTACTTTAGAAACACCACAACTGATCATGTTCGCCCCTCCCATTACCATGTTTTTTTTTGATTTCTGACTGTTCATTCATGTTATCACTGAAGATCTAGAAAGCAATTTTAAAAATTGCAGTGCATGGATGCATAGACCATCTTTAGATGAAAAATTAATTCAAATAAAAGACAACAGTCATGATTTTGCCTAAATGCTAGTACTTCTGAATTTCTGCCACTGCTTTTGCACAATCAGCTTCATTTCAAAGCCAGAACAACTGTCATTACAAGGAATGAGCTGTGCACAACTGAAATACTGTCGCCAAGAACATGGGATTTTGAAAAAACTCACCAAATGTGTGGCTATTGTATGGGATTTTCTGGAATGTTAGAGCAGCTTCATATCTGCAATCACCTAGTCTGACATAAGTATTTCTTAGCATTCATTTGAATTTTTTTAATCCTCAAGCTTTTCTAGGCGCTAATATAGTTCTTGAGACAGTATGAAATAGGAAAAGCTGAGAGGACAGGTGAGCATGTGCTTGTAGGGAAGGAAGAGCAGGAAAAATAATATTACAATCAGGCCACAAGAAAAACTTAAGTTGGAAGACACATGAACCTATAGCCATAAGGAAAGGGAAGGTTACCAAACTCACTTTCGTCCAGTTTGAACATATATGCATTAGACAGGGGCATAGAAAGAGCTGAAAACCTCATCCTAAATTATTTCCATTTCTTGTTGTAATCTGATAAACATTTGGAAATTCAGATACATAGTAGAAGGAGTAATAATTCCTCCAAAGAACTTTAGTCATGCTCCACTCCCAACCTCAGCAGAAACCTGAGAAAACTTGAAAATCATAAAAGGCATTCTTTTGTCATCTGAATTCTTCCCTTACACTTTTTTTTCTCCCTTGAGTTTGGCTTGTAATTAATTTTGTCAAAGGAAATAGCATTTTAATTGGCATATTATACTCCTAGTCAATAATCTCTTAAGAACATAAATACAAAATTAACAGTTACAGTTTAAAACAAATCAACTGTTTAAAGAAAGAGGCAGCTTATTATGAGAACAAAACCCCAAACAATACAAGCAAGCAAAATTTTAAAACTTAGAAATTAAAGTTTTCATACTTCTCTACAGTTAGCAGGAAAAGAAAAAAAGAACTTTGTTAGCAAGTCACAAAAATACCTTTCGTGATTAGCAAAAAAACAGTATTAAAAAGCCAAAACTATTTCATCACAAGTTACTCCAGAACTGTGAAAACTTCTTCCAACAGCAGCAATACCTTTGAATTTTTTCTTTACCTTTCTTTGAATTCTCAAACTGTGTACTTTACATTTTCCTGCACCTCTTCCTTAGGAACATAACTTAATTCTTTAAACTGTCTTTGTCTAACTACAGAAAACAAAAAGTATTGCAAAGCTTACATGAGTTTCTCAACCGTGCAGCTGAAATTCTGAGAGAATGTTATTCATTAATAAATGAAACCCCAGCACTTACAGATGACTTTCCAATTTGCAAGTCTATATGTATTTACTGGTGCTCAACAAAACAGCAGTATTTGGCTTGGTACTCACAAGTTGTCCAGCTGTAAGAAGCTCAAGGAACACAGTGTTAAAATCCTGTTGATCCTTCTGAAAAACATCACGGATTTATAAAAAGGGGGGCATATTGTGCCCGGGGAGAAGGAATTTGCCTTCTTGATTGGGTAAAGGCAGTGAGGAGGGGCAGCAGCAGGTGCCTCTAACACTAATTAGAAGGTTCTGAGCTCACCAGGGACTGCTCCGGCAGTTAACTACTCAGTGTTACCTCTCTGGCTCCAGGCAGCCTCTGCAGCCACATCCCTGCCCTCCAGAAGAGAGTTTTTATAGCCCCTTGGCTGCTGCTGCAGGGTGTCCTGCCATCCCACCTGAATGCCCCACATGCACACACCTCAGGTGCCAGCGCACAGGGGGCTGACAGAACACGTAGTCTGAGAGTGGCAAAGAAGCTCATAATGTTACCTACTCATGTTTCCCCCTACAGGCCTCCAAAAATAAGCCTTCAAACTGCCTCGTGTATGTAAATGCAGAAATGAAATCAGAAGTTCAAGGACAGCTGAGTGAAATTGCCACACATTGGCATACCATGTATAATGCCTTCCCCAGATTTTTAAGGCAAATGAAACAGTGAGAGCAATTTATTATTCATGTTGCAAGCCAACTTTTTTAACAAGTAGTCCTGAAAGCATTACCTATATGTGTGTATATATCTATAGATATGCATATCTCCTAACGGCATCTAGTCTCTCTTTGTAGAGTCAATGACTCAATCAATGACTCTAGGACACAAATACATGTGAAATATATGCAAACAGGCTGTTCTCAGAAAATGATTTTTGCATTATCAGGACATTACAGCTTGACCACTGAAGAAAATAAAATGTGACCTTGACAGAAGACCCAGCAATTCAGACATACAATTATCACAGAGGCCCTGTGATCACTAAATTTTAAGGATTAAAGTGGTTCCCTCCAGGAACCCACCTCTTCTTGGAGGGTTGCAACCTTGGTAGCAGGTAAACAAATACTTCCAGGGTAACAGATAAAAAGGGAATTTATACACCAAAAGTGAATCATCCCACAGATTATTGGACTCAGACACATTTGCAGACCAATGAAGAAGAAAAAAAAAAAAAGTAAATGAACTGTGTTAGTAGCTGCATAAACATAAAAACCCAGCTGCACCCAAGCATGAGGAGGAAGAAACTCTCCAAATCACCTGCTCCTTGTTCAACTACTCCCTGTTCTTAATTAAGTAGACTAACAATCAATTTATGGCTCTGTGAGTAGGTGCATTTCTGTAGCCCGCTTTGATTGCCTGTGATTTTTGGTTCCATGAACTGCCCTACAGAGTTGGTAACAACATTTGTCCATCACACCACTCGGAATCACATCAGACTGTGAACCTGACAAGCCTAAATTTGCAAAGCTGCACTTCACTACCATTTTTCCAGTTTGACTTCTTTATGGGTCCAGTCCATTTCTGGGAATGTTAGGTTCAACTAGGTAATGAATGGAAAGATGCAGCTAAGATCTTCCATGTTAATGACAATTAACAATTTTTACCATTACAGAATTATACATAAGTAAGTTTCATTCTCATAAAGTCATCTACTTTTTCTAAAAGACCTTGCATTCTCCCCTCACTGTACATCTGGCTTTCATTCTGTTTTTACATTATTAAGCAGAAATGCATTTTTCTCTTCACTGCTTTTATTGCAGTACTGATTTTTTTGGTCTAAATCTGTTTAAATGTTTACCATAACATCTCTTAACACTGTTTTAAGAGAATGATGCATTCAGAATGGTTGTGTTGTGTTTTCAATGTGATTTTCCAATGGCATATCTCAGCAGCACATGTTGAACAGCTGGAAACTATCTAATTAGAACAGGGAGGAAAAAAGAAAAAGGCTGTTTGAGATGAATAATAATCACATCCATCACACTCATAGTTTTCCTTATTTATATAGCACACACCTGTGTCTAATTGGCAATGAAAATGATAGTAGGATGAAATACTGAGCTGACCTTATATTATATTTCCCCTTCTCTGAGCTTTAAATAGATTCTGTATGTTGCTTTAATTATATAGGTAGATTTGTTTACTGAAGCATTCATGTTAAAACTCATTTCATGCAAAGGGGCAAATTACATTTTTAATTATGTTTCTTTGGGAGGGCTGCATAGTTAAGATGAGTTGCTGCCTGCTAGTCTCCACAGACGATAATCATGGCAACTCGATGCAAAATACCTTCAGTGGCATTAATTTTTCACAGACCAAATGTGGACACATTTTTGAAGCTGTATCGGTGTATTAGGTTTTTCAAAACCACCTGTGTTAGTGACTCATCCACATCTTTAGGCAATAAAAAGCTTCATAAAACTGGAAGAGTGTGCCCAGAGAAACTGTGGATGCCCCATCCCTGCAAGTGTTCAAGTCCAGGCTGGGTGGGGCTCTGAGCCACCTGGTCCAGTTGGAGGTGTCTGTACCCATGGCAGGGGGGGTTGGACTAGATGGCCTTGAGGGGCCCCTTTTAACCCAAGCCAGTTCCTGATTCTGTGAATGAGGGGCCTCAGACTCTACAACACAGTAAAATTTCTATTGAGAAACTGCAATTGAAAGATTACTATTAACTTCAGAGAAATTAACTGTGATGTAGCTCAAGCAGAGCTATTTATGTGGATAATATTAAAAAAATTGGGAAATAGAAATTCTGCATCCCTTCTGTTTCTTCTTTTTCTTAACATCATTTCTGTATTTTTCTTAACAACTTTAAAACTGAGCATGTTAATGTAAGAACAAAAAAAAAATTCCAGTATTAGACAAAAAAAATTAAACTATTATTTTTTTATCTTGAAAAATACTGTAGGATTTTTAAGGAAATCTCTTTGCTTTCTTGCCATAATAGACTTGTGATCAGAATTTCTAATATTCCAACTGCATTAAAAATGGCTGGAATAAGTTATAATCTTGAAATTGCCAAACTCACTGTTCTATCATTTCAAATTCAGTTAAACCTTTGCAGCTAAATTTGAGATGAGATGATATTAAAATGTACATCTTAATTGCTAATAACTGTTTCAATTAAATAGTTAGCTACGAGCCAACTATTGTCTGAATGGATATAAAAGCATAATCTACTTTGAAAAGAGAAAAAAAAATGCTGACAGTGCACTGAAAACTGACCTGTAGTGAGTGCACAAAGACAAAAGCCCTGATGTAGAACAGAGTGTTCTCTTTCTAGCATAGCTCCTAGTTTGAAGGATCAGGTATGTCAGTAATTCTAAACATCCTGTTTTCTGCTGATATTGTAATGGTTGAGGGGCATGAGCAGTGGTATTCATTTGATTTGCTAATACACACTACAATGTGAATACTGAATGAATTAAAACCAGGAGTTCAGTGTCTGAGAAACAGTATATGGAACATGTACTCTACATCTAAGTACATGTATGTCTCTTTAAATGTTAGCTGAAACATTCTGTCATATTTATATTCCATGCTCTATCACTGCTGAATCTTCTAATGGCAACAAAAAATCCAAACCCATTTCAATTTTTTTTTTTCGGGGGGGGGCAGGGGTTTTTGCCAGCTTTTTGGAACCTCAGAGCTAGTTTGTTAGATTTTCTCTCCTTTTAGCAGAAACACGTGTAATTCAATTGCCATAGCTATTCTGGGTGATAGAGTTTCATACGCACTGCAGCTTTTTGATTAAATCCAGAAGGATGTAATCAGGTAATTATTAATCCTCTTGCAGAGCTTTCTTGATTTCCTATGATACATACCATCCAAATCTCATTTTCACTTTTGTTAGGTTAGTATGCCTCTCCTAATCAAACTTCATTTTTTTTTTCCAGTGTTAAATCTTCATTCCACCTTTCTTACTAAAAATAGTCAAGGACAACATTGTACATTCAGGTTGTTTAGGTTGTACTGTATGAATTCTGTAGCTTGGAGGTGTTTGCTTTAGTTTTGGGGAGTTCCATGGGTTTTTTGGGGTTTTTTTAAGTGAATGTATTTCTCAGATACAAATTGCACATCCTATCAACCATTTCTCCTCGAAGCAAGTGCTGGTGTACATCAACACTTAAATCAAAGTCAGGATTTAGGCTCCTTGGTATTTTTTTGTAGACATCCAGATCAAATCCACAAACCCCTGCTCAACATTTGTCTCCCAATCTGTGGGGTGCTTTAATTTGCAAGACAATTCTTGATTCAACTCAAAAATGTTCTGGCTATATAAGTTTTGTGTCTTAGAACATCTGTAATCTGGTCAGGAAATTTTGTGAAACTCTTTAGCATACAGAATCCTCCAAGAAGCCCCACTTCTTAGCAGGCAAAAGAGCCCTAATCAGCAAGGTATATGCAAATCACACAGTTCTAGCCCCCAGCTTCCTCTTGGAGAGAGATATTACTGGAACCAAAATAACAGAGGGCAAAGAGACCTAAAGCCTATGCACTTCAAAGTGAGGATTTGTCACTCTAATTTCTACCTCTGAAATTTTCATCTCTTTGATTCTAAACTGTGAAATTTAAAAAGAATTCTGGAACCAAGAAGAAGGAGGAAGACCATCCTACAACTCCTCTCCTTCCTGTTTGCTCCTGTTTGGTGAAAATTACACAGCTGCACAGGCCAGCAGGGTCTACTCTGGCTTTTAGTTAGGCCATTAGAAGACTTTCCTGGGAGGCCACCTTTAAACCTTCCAGCAAAAATGGTTAACCCCAAATTTACTGTTTGCCACACAAGTTCTACATGAAGTTGTGATGTAAAAGGTGGTGACTGCAGCATTTCTAATAAACATATATATTTTATATAATGTAATGGATATAATTTAAACAAAAATTCTAGACATATGCACTATAACAATGTGCAGTTAATAAGGAGAAGTTTGGGAATGCCCTCATGAGACACCTTGCTCAAGCACAAGCCTATTTTATCATTCTGGCTCTATTTCATCTAATCAGGAACAGATAATTATAAATATGCATTATTGGATCCCAGTTTGTTCCTACCCCAATATTTAGAGGGAGGTAAAACAAACATCTGGAACTCCAGATTGCTCTAGCAATCAAAGTCTTTGTTTCAAATTCCACAATGCTATTCCAATCACAAGAAGTATCACACCATGTATGTAAATTTTTATACTAGTGTTTGGTAGTTCATACTGAAAACTATGTCAGTATGTAAATGAGTTTTAGACGTGATTCCAGGAAAAGACAATGAGAAAAAGTAGCAATCAGAGCACTTGGCTATAAAGAAACATCCCTGTTAAAGTTAGTTATCCTGAAAATTTGACTGCTTTCCCTACCTCTGTGCAGAAATATGCAGCATTCCTTAAAAGCCAGAGATTTGAAGGTGGTTATGTCATGGGCATTCACTTAGGTAACAGGGAATTTTCCTAGGCACCTCAAACATGAGATTCCCATCAATTTCACTAGGAGTTCCACACTTTAATGGGTATATGTTTCCTTTATACAGTCCAAAACTGCTAACAGGATAAATAAATTCTTTTACAGGCTTTAGCACAAGATGACAGAAATGATATAATACTCATCTGACCACGAGAAAGCCTTCTGTAATGTATAAGGGGAAAACAAGAGCATAGCTTCTAACCTTTTATTGATATTTTCACATATCTTTCCAACAGTGTAAAAGGACTAATTTAAAAACTTGAAAAATTCCACTTTCCACAGAATACACAAGGAACAACATTCGTGTAATGTGAAATTTTCCACTTTATCTGGATCACCCAGGTCAGATGCTTTAGGATGAAAGGTCAGAATCAATCATTTTGGGAAGTAATGATGCAATCCTCACTTCTCCCCTCCAGAAAAGGAAAGGGGGAGACACATCAGATTTCAAATGCCTCATTAGCAAGTACATCTTTAAGCTTGCATCTTTATGAAAACTAATTATGTTAATACATCACACAGTGACTGATGTGTTTTTTAGGAAGTCAAAGAAATTGGAATTCGCTCTACAAATACCATAGCTGTTGAGGGATACATTTTCAAACTGCATGCATGAGTTACAAGAAAGGTAAGGCTGGCCATGACAGCAACTTTCACAAGTGTAGATGTTGTAGCTCTTTCTATTCAATATTAATAAATTCAGCATGTAATTATTTTGCCATCTGTCTCCTGTAGAACCATTTATTTCTGCCCTTCAAGTAAGTAAACCAAAAAATATATTGAGTAATTTCTTCAAATACAGTAACTAATAAATTACAATAATGAGGTTTTGTATACCATATAAGAAAGTAAGACAGTTATTAAATGACTTGTTACCTTTTTTCTACTATGCATAATTGCCAAGACAAATTACTTAGCTGTAGAATAACATCAGCATATACCTTAGCATGCACAGTGTTGGTTTAG